>WOXC01001777.1:0-124117 GCA_011680675.1 Gymnobelideus leadbeateri
TCGACTTTTCCATTAGAGGAAGGTGAGTCTTTGTGTCCCAATGCCTGTACATCTTATCTCCCTATTACAAGCAAAAGAGTATTAATAATAGTATTTATATATATTTGAAACATTTAATGTTAAGACCTCGAATTTCAGATCCATTTCCTTCCTCCCTTGTCACCCATTCCCTCTTGGGAGATAAGTAATTCAGTATATGTTGTACATGTCTAGCTATGCAAAACATTTCATAGTAGATATATTGTACAAGGCTGCTTATAATTTCCTCCCACTCATCCCACCCCCCACCTGGTCCATTCCCTACATGATCCTGTCCTTCTTTTATAGTGGGTACTTCCAACCTCCCCTTACCCCAAGGATGCCCTCCCATCCATCATCCCTCCTCCCATCCCCCTTCCCCCTATCCTGCTGCAGGTTGAGATATCCCATTTAGTTTGTATGTCATTTTCTCCCTGAACCAAATTCAGTTTGAATGTGGTTTTGCCTTTTTAGCCTTCCTTATTCTCCCCTCTTTTGCAACCACTTCCCCTTGCTTCTTCTGCATGGGATAGTTTACACTACCCTGTCTCTCCCCATCTCCTCTTGCCACTTTCCTCTCTCACCTCATAATTTCATCCCTTGAGTATTCTCCCTTCCCAACAGATTCAACCTATGCTCTCTATCCATATATAACTGTAAGCATATACACACACATTCACATATGTATTCATATGACCACACACACTTCTTCCATTATTTTCATAGTGAGAAAGATATCATCAGTCACAGTTATTGCTTTTCCATATAGGAATGTAAATAGTTCAACTTTGATAAGTTCTTTTGATTTCTTTTCCCTGATTACCTTCTCAGGCATCTCTTGCTTCTTGTGTCTGGATGTCAAATTTTCTATTCAATTCTGGTTTTCTCCTCAAGAATGCTTGAAAGTCCTCTATTCCACTGAATGACCATATTTTCCCCTGAAACAAAATACTCAGTTTTGCTGGGTAGGTGACCCTTGGGTTCATTCCCAGTTCTTTTGCCCTCTGGAATATCATATTCCATGCCCTTGATCCCTCAGTGTAGAAGCTGCCAGGTCCTGGGCTATTCTGATTGTGTTTCCACAATATTGAAATTGTTTCTTCCTGGCTGCTTGTAGTATTTTCTCCTTGATCTGGGGATTCTGGGACCTGGCTATAATATTCCTGGGAGTTTTCTTTTTGGGATCTTTTTCAGGAGGTGATCGGTGGATTCTTTCAACCTCTATTTTGCCCTCTGGATCTAAAACATCAGGGCAGTTTTCCTTGAGAATTTCTTGAAGGGTGATTTCTAGGTTCTTTCCTTGATCATGGCTTTCAGGTAGTCCAATAATTTTTAAATTGTCTCTCCTGGATCTATTTTCCAGGTCAGTGGTTTTTCCCATGAGATATTTCACATTGCCTTCTAATCTTTCATTTGTTTGGATCTGCTTAACAGCATCTTGATTTCTCATAAAGTCATTAGCTTCCATTTGCTCCAGTCTAACTCTGAAGGAATGAATCTCCTCGGTGAACTTCTGAGATTCTTTTTCCATCTGGCAAATTCGACTTTTTAAGGCATTCTTCTCCTCATTGCCCTTTTGGGCCTCCTTTGCTATTTGAGTTAGTCTATTTTTTAAGGTGTTGTTTTCCTCAGTCAGTCTGTTGACCCTCATTTCATACTTTTCCTGCATCCTTCTCATTTCTCTTTCCAATTTTTCCTCCACTTCTCTTATTTGATTTTTAAAGTCCTTCTTAAGGTCCTCTATGGCCTGCAAACCCGCTCATGGTTTCCCCTGGGGCTTTTGGAGCAGGACTTCTGACCTCACAGTCCTTTTCCCACTCTATGCCCCCAAAATAGGACTCTAGGGTTGCATTTTTCTGTTTCCTTTGCCTTGGCATGTTGCCACTTAATTACTTGACTTTTGGGCTTGTTGCCACACTATGGCTTTAAGGCCAGATAGAGGAATTTTCGTCCCGAACGTGTGGGGGGCAACTTCCGTTTCTGGCAAGCTGTAAACCCACCCACGACTTCCACCCTAGATCACAATCCAGATCCAGGGAGGTTAAAGCAAGAGCGATTACCCCCCAAGACTGATCGCTGGATCTCCCTACAAATTTGCAGGCTGGGAGCGGGAGCTGCTTCTGAAAATTACAAAATGGCGTTTGTCCTCAGTGGCTTCTAGCCCCCAGGGGAGGGAGCCGACGCATTCCCTAATACCAGTCCCAAAGTCCATAGGACACTAACCTCTTACTTTGTCCCAGGCAAGTCTATGTTGATAATTCTGGAGTCGCCACAGCTCCTGGTGTTCTGGGGTCCCTCCAGCTGGCTGTTGGCCCTGCCGCCCTGGGGCTAAAACCTCGGCTCATGCGGACCTGGGCTCGGCTCGGCTCAGCTCCTGCGCTCTGCGTGCTGCACGCTGCCAGGTCCCAGACCACTGCGCTGGTCCTTCCTGCAGGGCTGCTGGGCTGTCCTCAGCGGGAGTTTAGCTTCTCTGTGTCTTTCTGTGGATGCTGGGGCTCCAGAAGTTGTTCAGAGTCCCCTTTTACATCGTTTGGGGGTAATGTGGGGGCAGAGTGGCTTGGATGAGCTGTTTCTACTCCGCCATCTTGGCTCCGCCCCGATAGATATTATTTATCGTTTAAGAAAGGCTCCATTGATTCCTATGCTTTCTTGTATTTTAATAGGAATGGGTATGTCAAAAATTTTCAACATTTGTTGATATAATCATATGATTTTTTTCTTGTTTTTGTTATTGATATGACAAAAATTTTTTAAAGGTCACTGAAACTTTTTTTAATTAAAAGAAAATAAAAGGAAACTCAGAAAAATAGAATAGTTTTGAAAGCAACATGTGAAATTCATTATATACTATTTTAAAAGCATGTATTATTTAATGGGAATTTATGGTTTTATATACATTCTTTTTTGTGTTCTGTTATATATATACATATATGCACACACATACTTATATACATATACATATATGTATGTATGGAAATCCTCTTTTTTGGTATTTGAGTTCAAAATAAAATTAAAAAGAATGAATTGAAGGGGGGGGGTGAAATGGGGATGGAAAAAAGGAAAGGAGAGAAGGAAGTCAAGGTAGGAAGTTTGGATAAGTAATAATGAGATTTGTTGCATGAGAAATGGAAAGTATGTGATAGATATTAAAGAGGTAGAATTGACAGGACTTGACAACTTACGACAAGTACATTTCATGTGCTTTTTAATATTGTAAAACTACAGAGGCATCCCTCAGAGGAAGCTGGACCTTACTGACTGGCTCAAAAAAGAGAGTTCTTTGTTTTTCAGATAGTATATGTGATTTTGCCTGCTAAGTAACTCTTGACAAAAAAGAGCCTGCTCATCTATAGCAATCAAGGACTTAAGAGAATTTTTCCTGGGGCACTGAGCGATTAAGAGACTTGCCCAGCATCATGCAGTTAATAACTGTCAGAGACGGAACTTTATTCAAATCTTTCTTACTCAGCATGCTCTTCACTACATCAGATTTTGAAACAAGAAGTGACACAAAAATTCATTAAAGGAACCAGATACAATATGAAAAACTTTTGGGCCAAAAAGTACAAAGTACAGAGAAGCAGATTTCAACACAATATAAATTATACACACACACACACACACACACACACACACACACACACACACATATATATAAAGAAATAAATAAAAATATAAATATATATATATATTTCTGAACAGGTAGAACTATTAAACTGGAGATCTTGAGAAGACTTGGTGTGGGGAGAAGAGACAACATGACTCACTTCAAACATTTGAAGATATGTTATGTGGAAAAGGGGTTAAACCTGATCTGTTAGGCTTTGGAGGGCAGTAATTGGTAATAGCTGAAAAGGGGCAAATTTAGGCTTTATGTGGGGAGGGGACAACTCAGCTCAAAACAGTTCACCTGGCTGCACTACTCACCTGTGATTTCTTTATCACACTCCAGAAAGCTCATTATTGAGAAAACTTCATGATCCTAAGATTGCATTAGCCTTGGAACTCTATCATATCACTACCCACTACCCCGTTAATTGAAGGGTGAAGTCATGAATTCCCAAACCTACATTTAGGAGGGAGCTCAGCTCAAAATATCACATTTCTGCTTGACTGTACTACTCTGGGACATCTCTGACTTTTCCACTATACCTCCCTCTCCCCCACTGTTTTGCAGTTTTCTTTCATGTGTTATCTTCCAGCATTAGATTATAAGCTCCTTGAGGACAGGTACTGTCTTTCTTTTTTCATATTTACATCTCTAATGCTTAGCACAGTACCTGGCATATAGTAAGCACTTAATAAATGTTTATTAACTATTAATTTATTGACAATTGGAGCTGTCCAAAAGTACAATGGGCTGTCTCAGGAGATAGGGAAGGGGTGTTTCCTTTTGGGGAGACCTTCAAGTAAAGGAGAGGTGATTACTTGTCAAATATGTCACAGAGGGAATTCCTTTGGGGTAAAGATTTTTATCAGGCAGGAAGGCAGTGTAGTGGATAGAGTACCAGGCCTGGTATCAGCAAGATTCATCTTCATTAATTCTAATCTTTCTAGCTGTGTGACCATGTGCAAGTCACTTAACCCTGTTTGCCTCAGTTTCCTCATCTGTAAAATCAGCTGGAGAAGGAAATGGTAAACCACTCCAGTATCTTTGTCAAGAAAACCTAAATGGGGCCACAGAGTCAGACATGACTGAAAATGCTTGAATAACAATGAATTTTAACAAATGGTTATTGAATTCTCTTCTATCTCCAAAATTCTATCATTTTTCTGAATCAGAAATTCTAGGTGGGCTTTACTGTAGGATACCAAAATTTAGATGTTGACAGCTCTTACTGTCCTTCATTCCAGCTTATCTTAGCACCTATTTAGCAAGAATAATTACTAAAAATACCAGGTAGTTCCTTGCTCCTGATGAGTTTCACCTTAGCTTGGCCTTTCCCTGTTTCCTTTCTTGATGGTGGAAGGAGTCTGTGACTCCCATTAAACAGGATGATGTCCCAGTCTTTCTCTGAAATCTCTCCATGCCCAATGATTGTGTCTTGAAAAACCGATTCAAGCATACTTTTCATGCTCCTTGCTCTTGGTACATTTTCTGTATGTGCCCTGCATGTTAAACTTGCCAATTACAACCTTGGTTAAAATGACAAGAAAATTGCCTCAGGAGTTAATGAGCTCACCATCATTGGACAATGTCAAGGAGAGGGTGGATGACTGCTCCTTGGGAGTACTCTATATGAGGTTAGTTCTTTGAACAAGGGTTCAACTAAATGATTTCTGAAGTTGCTCCCAATTATGAGTTGTGTTGAGGCCAAGAAGAATTAGATGGCTTACCCAAAATGAGAAGCTCTGAACTGGCAGAGCTATGACTTAAGCCTAAGACTCCTCACTCTCTTCTGTACAGTAGTATTTCCTCTCTGTCTCCCTATTATTTCTACATTTTATAGAGTTGGAGATGACATAGCTGATAACACCTAAGTATCAATAGCCTGAAGGAAACAGGACCAGAGATGTGATTCATGCTTTTTATTTCCTTTAAAGTTCTACTTTCCAACCTCTTGATCCTGTTTAGTCCCTGATGTCTAGTTTCTTTTAGGCCCTGAGCCAATAAGCTCATGATGATTACTTTAGCCATATAAACATCCCTCCAAAAGAAGTCAATGTGATGCAGTGGAAAGAACATTGGATTGAGAACCAAGAAATAAGGTTCTTTATGACCCTGGCCCCATCATTAACTAGCTATGTCATCTTGGGCAAAATCACTTCTTTCTGAGCCTTACTTTCCCCCTCTGTGGAATGAAGTGGTTGGTTCATGATCCTCAAAGACTCTTCTAGTTCTTATATTTTACGAATCCATGGATGAAGCACAGATTCCTTATTTACACGTATGTCATTAAAGTATATTATACATGGTAGATGCTCAAGTATTTCTTGGCTTGACTTACTGATGTGGGAGGATTACTTTTTATGTCTCATTTTTGATAGCATTATTGCAACTCTTGAGTTTGTTAGGCTCACCTGACACAGTCAATTTTGTCATGGTCTCTTATCTTGATTCTGCATTTATCTTTATTTTTAGATGTGTTTCATATGTAGAAAATGAGTTTTATTTTCTTATCCATTTTGTCATTGTCTTTCATTTTACTGTGTTATTTAATCCATTCATAATTTTTTTCTGCAAGTTATCAAGGAATTATTTTAAGCCTTGATTTGTCATCTATATTTAGAAATTCTGGGCAGTTTTCTTATTTTATTTTCTTCATTATGGTTTTCAGATTTTAAAAAAATTTATTATATTCTTCTGGGAGAATTATGTTGTTGTTGCTTTAACAAGCATTTATTAAGTGACTACTATGTGGTAAGCACTATTGCTATTAGTCTACAATAACACCTAACCATCTTTAGGTTTGATCTTTAAGTCTCCTCCAACCCCAGCAGTCCCTCCTTCAGACTACCTCTTCCATAGCCTAATTGCCAACTTCTAACCTTACAATTCTGGAACCATGATCAAATTAACTTTCACTGTTCCTGGATAGGGTGTGTCATCCTATTCCATATATTCTTCCCTAGCCAAAACTCCCTTATGTGTGTCATTTTCCCCATCTAATGTAAGCTCCATGAAGAACAGAAGCAGACTACAAGGGCATCTTTGCTTTATTTGTATCTTCAGTACTTATTCATTGCTTGACACATAATAAATGCTTAACACTTTTTCATTCATTCATTCATTCATTCATTCATTCATTCATTCATCTATCTCTGTGCATGCTGCCTTCAAGGACCATTGCTTTGGTTTGTATAGAATTCAATGTTCTTTTAATATTGTTGGCTCTTAATTTCTCTTTTGCCAGTCTTTACTCTATCTTGGTATTATTATTTTAAACTTCCGTTAATTTCTGCCTCCTATAATGAGACTCTTAATTATGGCTTTTTTTTCTCACAAATCTAATTACCATTGTTTTTTTAGTTGCAACAAGAGCTCTATGTTAAGACTGGCATTCATTCCTAATTTCACTTTTTATGGATTTAATCCCTCTTTTGGACAATTCTGGAGTTTCTTGTTGCTGTCCCACTCTCTCTTCAGAAGCTATAGTATTCTTATTTCATATGGTACAGTATTCCTCTTTCTTTGTCTTGTAATATTTGTTAAGAGAACTTTGCAATTTCTTTGGGGATAAAGTGTCCATTCTTCCTTCTGGTGCTATGATCATTCTTGCTGTTCTAGCAATATTGTAGGCCTTTATTGAAGGTTTTCCTCTGGAAATCTTTGATGTTCTAGCCTTTTAAAACATTTCCCTGTCACTTTCTGCCTGCTCCCTTTTTTGCTGATGGACATACTCCTGAGTTTAGGCTGCAAAGCTGACTCAGTCTCCATACTTTGGGGGATATTTGGGTTCACTAGTTTGGATCTCTGCCCTGGGTACTCTGAGGGTATCCTGCTCTGAGGAGGACAGGACTGAAACTCAGATGGATTTCAGTACCCTTTCCTTTATGTCTGTAATAGCCACACAAACTGGATTAGTTACTGCCCCATTTTCTCCATTGATTCTTCTCCTTTCCTCTTCAAGTTGGTTGGATCAAAGTGTCTCACTTCTTATAGGGTAGACAGAGGGTATATTAGGCAGCATATCTACAATTCTAGGGACCCCAATCTATACCCAGGTCACAGTTGGAAAGCAACACATTTTTGGTCTCCTCTCAGATCCCTCCCTTTTCATGTGGCTGTACAAAAACAATTCTGCTGCTTGTTGCAAGTTGGAGGGGTGAAGAGGTAATGGAATGTTCTGGCAGAACTGCTGTAGCTAGAAGAGATCCTCTCAATGAGGCCCAGAAATAAGGCTGTAAGACAGTTTGTGTTTCTACAACAGAAGCTTAGAGGGAGGTGAGTGAGGAGTTTTGAATGAACAGTACATTCTCCAGTATTAGTTTAACAGGATTTAGACTTGTTAAAGTTCTCTCTTCTTTGTTCTGTGGATTTAGTTGTAGTTATTCTATATCTAATAGATGATTCTTTTTTGGGGGGAGTGGAGTGGGATTAGAAAGTTAAAGTGGTCCAGGAAAAGTAAATAAATTATCATTTTGATGGCAATATAACTCAGGAGTACCTGCATCCACACTGAAAGACATGATTTTTAAATTTGTGCTTCATTTATTTATTTTATATAGGTTTTGATCCACCTTTTAAATCAGTGCTTTAGGGTCAGCTAGGTGGCATAGTGAATAGAGCACTGGCCTTCCAGTTAGGAGGACCTGAGTTCAAATCTGGTCTCAGACACTTAATACAAAAACTAGCCATGTGACCTCGGGCATGTCACAACCCCAATTGCCCTCCAAAAAGCAAAAAAACAAAACAAAAATCAGTGCTTTAAGGTCCATAATGATACATTTGACTTATGTTCATTTAATCCTAGTCTTTTCTTACAGACTTGCCCTACTTCCTATTCATTTGCCCTATTCAAAGTTTCTTGAGTTTATGTAATTTATTAATTTCTATTTATTTTTATTTATAGACTTTTTCTAACCTTTTGACCCTTCCATCTCCCCTATCCTCATAAGAATGTGTTTTATAATCTTACCTCTATTGGTCCAACTTCTTAACTTATGGGAGATTCTTTGGTGGTGCTCCTTCCAAGAATTATTGATTTACTTTGTCCTTGTGATTATTTCTATTCCCATTGTGACTATCCTGAACTCTATTCTCTCATCTATGATCCATACACTAAAAAGTTCTTTCTTCTAAGTCCCTTATGAAATGCAGGGTCTCTGGAATACCAAAAAATAAGCTTGCTGCTTTATTCCAATTTAATGTTAGAATGGAAAAAATTAGAATGGAATTTTTAGACTTATCCCATTCTTGCTTCCTTTATTTTTTCCCTTCTGTTTTGGGAAGGAGTTTCTGCTTTTTTTTTTTTTAAGAAATATCAATGAATGGAGAAAAGAAACTTGGTATAATGTGAGTGAATCTATATTCTGCATGATGAGGTCCAATACTACTTCTTGCCCTTCCTCTGACAAATCATTCCAAGGTTAATATACCCTAACTCTATATCACTGTCTCCCCTACCTACCTCAGGTATTGGTCAATCTCAGAAGTTCATTCAGACACCTCTCCTAATGTTTAGCCCCTCCTCTCTTCTACTAGGATAGCACATTAGTTTTCTCCTGCACAGATCCCAATGCTGGGCAGTCTTAGCTCCCTCAAGTTGGAAGAAAGGAATGATGGAAAGGAAGTATTGGAGTCTGGCTAAGCCTCTGCCCTGTGTAAATTCTACAGGGAGAAATCTATTTCTAGGTCCTTTCCTTTCCAGCTGATACTGTACTGTCAAGTCTCTCTCTCCAAAGAACTAAAGAGAGGTCATTTAGGTTTAAGTTGTGCTCAACATGTGGCGTGAGTTGGTGATGGGAAGGAATCTTTTCACTCTCTAAAGGCTTTTATATTTGGGTAGTATTTGTACTTCCGATTTAATTTGTGGAGCCTCAATTACTATATACTTAGAGCGTTCTTTTCTTGTTTTGAGGTTGTTGGGTTAAGGAATTTAGATTAATATCAACCACTCTATTATCCTGCTGGTCACCTCTGTCTTGTTTTAAAAAGATTTTAAGTTTATACTGTATTTTTCCCTAAGTTTTTATTGGTTTTGTTTTGGATTTTTCATTTTTCCTAGTTAGATTTCTAAAAGTACAGTTAAGGGCTAAATATTTACTGCCATTGTACATATGTCAAAATTGGGAAGGGGGAGTCAATCATCCAGGTTATTTAGGAAATCAGTGAACAAACAAAAATTGAAACCAGACATGATTTAAACATGCTGAACTTGAAGTCAGACAGAATAGGTTCTAATGCTGGCTTTGCTACTTATTACATACTATTCCAATGACCTTGAGCAAGTTATTTAATATCTCTAGGCCCCAGTTTCCTCATCTATAAAGCGAGGGGTGTTGGAATAGGTAATCTTTAAGTCGTTTCTCAAAACATGATCATCTATTCTGATTGGAATAGCACTGCTAATGGTGTCATTAAAAAAAAAGAAAGCATTGTCTGTTATCAAGTAACAAAAGAAGGAGAAAGCCAGTCATTTTCTTCCTAATAGCAACTGTATTTTATCAAAAGATTTACATGTAAGAAATCCAGCTTCAAATGTATCACAAAACCTTCAGAATGCCAGTTCAACTCATTCACACAGCAAATACAATTTCAGAAATTAGAATCATCAGAATGATGATGATTGCATACATTGAGCTAACCTACATTTTCACTTTGGTCTCAGAAGGCAAGTATACTAATTCTCCGAAAACTACATTCTATAAAAAAGTTTACTTCTCATATAAAGGCAAATTATGCAGCAGAAGGAATCTGGTCAGTTGGGCTAATTGAAATCCAAGAGTTGACAAATACCTTGTTACAGATTGATATTACCTTACTTAGTAAGGGTTTAATAAATGTTTATTGATTTGACCTTCCACAGGTTGAAGACTAGACCCCTAGTTTTCTAACTCCAGTGTGAAAGGAAGGAGACAAAAAATGGAGGTACAACTCTAGAAGACTTCTGTGAGATAGAAAGATGTACATCGGGGTGGCTAGGTGGCACAGTGAATAAAGCACCAGCCCTGGAGTCAGGAGGATCTGAATTCAAATACGGCTTCAGACACTTGATGCACGTACTAGTCATGTGACTTTGGGCAAGTCACTTTACCCCAATTGCCCTCCAAAAAGAATAAAAAAGAAAGTTACACATCAGCTGTGTAATAAGGACTAATCTGTGTGATACTGAAAACTGTTAAACAGTGGAGTGGATAAGAAAGAAACTATGGTATAGAAGGATGTTATAAATCATTCCGATTCTCATGACTTGGGTTCAGGATGGATTCAATGGTTGATCACAACTGATATTTAGACTTTGAGGTTTGCAAGACACTTTTATATATATTTTCTAATTTGATCCTCACAACAACCTTGTCAAGAAGGTATTACTATTATATTCATTTTACAAATGAAGCGATTGAGGTTCAGAGAGATTAAGTTAATTTCTCATAATCCCATAGTTAATTACTCTCTGAGGAAGATTTTAAACCCAGACCTTGCTGACTCTAAGTCCTTCACTCATTTCAGTAATCCCACACTGGCACTGGGCACTGGTCAGAGCAGGCAGTATATTAGGGTCCCAATATACACAGTGCATTATACTTGGGCCCCCTCCAGTCCTTGAATTTTTTTCAACCCAAATGATCATTTTCCCTCTATGCTTCCTCTGCTTTGTTATGTCAAAAGCATACTTTTTTTCTTTTGCAAAATTTGAAAATTTCAGAGAATTAATTAATTCATACTCTGAGGCTCTGGTACTATATCCATGATAGGATGTTGGCTAACTTGGTTTGAATCAGTGTTGTACTGGAATGGACACCCCAGGAATTCACTTTTTTTTAAAAAAAGGTTCTAGAGGAATTGATTTCTGAAAAAGTGTTTTTTAAATTATTAGGAGACTGAGAGATTTGCATGTGAATTTCTCTAGCTTTTCACAAGAAAGTATCAGAAAGCAAATAAGTTCTAATTATGGATATTATTTTCAAATGTGCCTTAGAGCTTTAGTAATATTTGAATACTCTCCACACTAGATGTGTCAATTTGCTACACATGCAACCTTAATGTTGTGCCAGCAGTTTTCTGTCTTTATCTGGCCAGGAAATTTCCAACTACTTAGAGAGTCACAAAGAAATCTTGGCATCTGTACAATCCTTTGCCTCCCAGCTAGAAAAACCCTTTCTATAATGATCATCTTCTATCTTCAAGACAATCTCAGGTAAAATGGGACAAATAGCAACACTTTTATCATAAAGAATGGAAGGCCAAGACAACATGGCAAAGTAAAGATTTTTGGTAAGAGTCCATGGTCCGTTACATTTATAGTTCCCTGGCTAATGTCGTTTCTTGAATTTGCAAAATTAAGTTGATATATGCAAAGATAAATAACATGGGCTCCTAGGTACAGTGCATTCCCATTTAGAAATCCTAATTCCAGAGGCATAAAGTGAGTAATTCTGGGAAGAGATCAAGTACCTTGCAGGAGGAGGGAACATTGAGACCATAAATCACAAGATCACAGATATTTACCTAGAAGGGTATTCAGAAGGTATCTATTCCAACTCTCTCATTTTAGAGATGAAGAACTGAGCTTTCCAGAACTTATATGACATGTTCAACATCACATAGGTGGGTAAAAATGTGCCAAAGGCAGCATTAGAACCCAGGCTCTCCAATTCCAAATCCAGCATTTTTTCACTCTGCTGACATCACCAAGTGAGCCAACCATTTCATGATAGTATAATTTATTTAGGTAGGACATAAATCATAAGCAAATTTTGACTAGAGATTATTGTGCTTTTGGCCATTCTAAATTTAAAGCAAACTCCATTGGATTAAGTAATTAAATTTAGCCAGTTCTTAACCTGTAGTCTGTGAACTTAAAAAAAAGAAAGGTGATAATTATTTCAATATAATTGGTTTCCTTTGTAAGGTTATGTATGTTATGCATTTAAAATCATTATTCTGAGAAGGGGATCTTTGTATTGTCAGAGGGATGGATATGTGACATAAAAGGTTGAGAATTCCTGTTCTAGAGAAATTATAAAATAAAATCTAAGGCATTAATAATTACATATCTTTCTTATTGTGTTTTCTATGTTGTCCATCACTAATGAAGGGCAATATCATATTCAGACCCTAATCAGGATGTAATTTTATGTTTCCTTGAATTTTGACCTGGTACCAATATCCATTAAAAGTTTGTACACTTAAGACTTTATATTATTTTGGCATTGAGGTCCCTTTAATTACTCTCTCATCTTCCAGTTATGCCTTCAGCTTAAGGGATCTTTTGACTATCTTCAACTGTTTCTTAATTCCCCACCCTTTTCACTCAACTCAGTGAGAGTGAATTATATCCTTTTGCTTTTTAGAGAATAAAAGTTCAGACTCTCTCTTCCCCAAGTCAAAAGGTCATCTTCTTATAATAATAATAATTATTATTATTATTGGTGTTGTCAAGGAATACCTTTCTCCTCTCATCAACTATTTGACTTCTTTAGCTAAATTGGGTGTGGCCTGAATCTACAAATAAGTTCTTATCTAATAGTGTGTTGCTATAAGCAACACTTAAAATATAAACTACTTCAGTTAAAGAAATATATCTCCTTACATAGAACATTGGTAAAAATATCTAATGGGAAATTAAAAGTAAAATTGTAATGTTTCATCACAAGTTACAATAATTTTTTAAAAATTGTTTCTTCATTTGTTCTCATACAATATAGAAGACAATGTGTTGTAGTGGAAGAGGTCAGGACACCTGAGACCAAGTCTCACCTCTACCTTCTGTTTGCTTAATCCCTTTATCTTTTATGGCTTCATTTTCCTCACCTTAAAAATAAGAGAATGGGACTAGATGATATATAAGGTTGATGAATCAATCTAGTTATAAAGTTACTGAGCCAACAATTTTCAAAGAATTGACTTTATACCCATTACTTTGTAAATTAAGATCAACAATTTATTTCTCTGTGCTTCAGATAGTACAGAATATTCAAATGTCAGCTTTTCCTTTAAGTATCTAACACTTTGTGTTGGACACTAGAAATACTAAGATAAAAGTAAAACATTTCCTGCCCTCAGAGGGTAGGTAGAATGGTAGAATAAATATGTACATAGATAAATAAGTATAAGGTAAATCAAGAGATCATAGGACTATTAATTGAGAGCTATAAGGGACCTTGAAGGTAATTTAGTCTAAACCCCCAAGTTTACAAATAAGGAAACTGAGGTTTAAAAAAGGTTGATTTGGAATTCCTACCTGCCCTTCAAGCATAAATTTAAGTGTCACCTCCTTTAAATGGTCTTTCTAAATTCTTCCCAGTTGTTAGTGACCCCCAAGTGCCAAAATAACTTTATATATATATGCATACATGTTTTTCACTTTTCTTCCATCATTCCAAGTAAGTTCCTTGAAAGAAAGGGTGATTTTCTTTTTGTCTCAGTAACACCAGTATCTAGCACAATGCTTGATATGTTGTAGATATTTAAATAGTGTAGTGAATTGCCCAAGATCATACAGCTAAGTAAACAGATCCAGAATTTGAACCTGTCTTTTAACTTCTAATCCAGTTGCCTCTCACTAACAAGAGGAGGGGAAAGGTTAGGTGGGGATGGTTAGAAAAGGCAGCATGAAGGAAATGTTAACTGAACTGAATCTTGAAGGAAGCTATGGATCCTGAAAGGTAGAGATAAAGAAGGAGTATATTCTAGGCATGAGGGACAAAGTCTATTAGAATTCATGGGGCAGAAAATAGAAGGCTCAGAGAACACCTGAGAGTACAATTTGGTTGTAATGGAAAAGGCAAGGAGGGGAGCAATATGAAAGATAATCAGAAAGGTAGGCAAGAATCACATTGGAGAGCCTTAATAGTTGGAAGGGTTTTCATTTTGTCTTAGAAATATTAGTATTTTATCCCAATATCCTAATATTTTTACAGTAACAATGGGGAGTTGGTGAAGATTTTTTCAATAAGAAAGTGGCATGATCAGACTTGTACCTTATGAAGATTATTTCGATAGCTATGTGGAGGACAGATTGGTAAAGGAGAGACACTATTATCAGGGAACAATTAGAATAGCCTGAGGCTCTAGTCAAGTTTGCCCAAACTAAGATGGTGGCCATTCAAGCAGAGGAGAGGAATAATATGCAAAATTGATTAGATAAGAGTCACATCAATAAAATTGAGCAAGTCTACTAGGAAGTTGGGGGCAGGGATGGAGGAGGATATAAGAGAGAACAGATTGGGGGAAGGGGTATTCAGTAAGTAGGCTTGCTATTTTGGGGTGGGGGTAGGGGAAAGATGGGGGGGGAAATTTGTAACTCAAAATGTGGTGGAAATGAATGTTGAAAACTAAAAATAAATTTTAAAAATTGGAAAATTAAAGAAAATAATATCGGGCAAATGATTAGCTATGAGGTACCTGTGGTGATGGAGTGGAAAGAGTCAAAGATGCCTTTAAAGTAGTAGAATTGGGCTACTAGAAGAATTATGGGGCCCTAAATGGAAATAAGGAAGTTTGGAGAAAGGCTATATTTGAGGAAAAACATGTTCCACTTTAGACAAATTGAGGTTAAAATGCTTATAGGACCTTAGTCACATTAGCAGATGGTGAATAATCAAGACAGTTCTTGGATCCTTCCCCAGAGGGCCATTTATCTGTGTGGGACATAGTCTAGCATATACCAAAAGATATAGATTCCCTTGTGTGGATAATAGATTCCTATAATATTTAAGCTAGAATAATGTTTACTGAAGAGCAAGTACTTCACTTTATAAATGAAGAAATAGAGGTAAATTGACTGTCCAAGGTCACATAGTTGGTTATTGAGAAAGCCATGACTACAAGTCAGATCTACTGCCAGTCTAGTAATCTTTCAAATAAATTACATTGTATAGAAAGACAGAGAGCAGGAAGATCAGAAAGGGAAGGAAATCATTCTATAACTCAATATCAAGGGATCTTTCCAGCCTTAAAATTTTCATGCATTTCAAACTGTAGCTAATCAACTCTACTTTCTATTCTCTAAATATAATCCCTACTTTTCCAATTCTTTGCTCTATATATCTATAAAGATGACCTTTGTACATTGTTAGACATAAGGGACCTCTCTTAAAAATTTAACCATGAAACAGACTAGAAACCAGCTGGAAATAATTCTTATATGATGAAACTTCAATGGCACATATATCTTAAGTTACAGTTTCCATTTAAATATCTTTCACTGACTTTCACATTTCTCTTCCCATTCTTTTGAGGGGTTTTCCTGAAAAACAAGGATTAAATGTTTGCCTGGGTATTTCCATAGTCTGTATTGCCAGAGAAAGCTGCCTATTTGAAGCTTTCTTCTAAGGGTAAGATTTACTTCAATAGTTGAGAGAAACAGATCAGTTTCCTATAACCAGTAGTACTAAAGAGGTGTACCTGAAGGTTTTCAATTTCTTCTTTGTGTTCCCTCTTCAAGTGTAAAATTGCAGCTTGGTACTCTGTAAAATTACAAAAGAAGCCATTACAAAAAGGAGCATGAAATCATTCACAAAATTCAAGTGAGCATTCATCCACAGATAGATGCCCTCCTAGGGGCCATTTGGGGACAGTGTCTTTATTTGAATTCCAAAAATTCAAAAATTTCGTAAAGGGGGCTTATATGAAGTCAAAACATAACACATGTGACACAGGATATGCAAGTACACCATTTATCAGAACCTGGGGTTATGGGAGGTCCAAACATAGTAATCAACTAGGAAAGGTAGGGTTAAAAGATATGGAGAGGAGCACTTCATATAAATATTAGGTTGAATGTTTGACATGAGGGAGGAGATGACAACCAGCTAAAGCCCCACAGAGGACAAATATGAACATGCTTAAAAAAATAAAACAAGGAAGTTTTAAAACAGAGATTTAAAATTTTGTTTTCAGAAACCTTCTCTTGATAAAAAAACCTAAGCATGCTCTTAGACTAGGTTTTAATCTATACAAACTGAACTGAAAGTAAAGGCAAATGATCAAATTGATTATAGACTAGAGAAAACAAGAATGGAAAAGGGAATGGAGAAAATTTTTCTTTTTAATTTTCCAATTTTAGTTCAAGCTTAATAGTGTTCCAGTCCCAAGCACATACAGGTTTGGGAACCCCATAGATCTAACATGGTCAAAACAAATTCACACAGTAGGCACTAAATATATGTTTATTAATCTAATTAAAATTCATGTCCTGGAGCGGCTAGGTGGCACAGTGAATAGAGCACCGGCCCTGGAGTCAGAAGGACCTGAGTTCGGAGCCGGCCTCAGACACTTAATCCACACAAACAAAAAAAAACCTAGCCGTGTAACCTTGGGCAAGTTACTTAACCCCAATTGCCCTAAAGGGGCGGCTAGGTGGTGCAGTGAGTAAGAGCGCCGGCCTCGGAGTTGGGATGACCCGAGATCAGATCCGGCCTCAGAAAATGAGCACCCACACATAAATAATGACTAGCCGTGTAACCTTGAGCAAGTTACTTAACCCCAATTTCTTTAAAAAAAAAAAAATTCATGTCCTGCAATGAGGCTGAATACCATGAAATCATAGTCCTATGAGAACTACAGTGGGAAGAGGTGAGACCACCATTGTATGAACTCTCCAGTCATGACAGGGAATGACTAAAATAAGCTTCAGGCCAATGCTATACAGAGATATAAGGTGTGGTGAGTGAGAAAGGGAAATGGCTTAGGATTTGACCAGAAAGTCAGTTAAAATGGACTTATTTAACCAATAGTATATCAGAAATCAGGAGCACAGAATTAAGGTCCTGGTCAAACACTGTATGTTATCATTATCTTCCCTACTACATTTGTTTATGGTTTTGTATAATTACTAAGCACCTTCATATATACTGTTTTTGTTTAATCTTCACAGCAACTGTATGAAATGTGTGATGGTAAGAATACTGGATTTGAAGTTAGAGGATTTTGAATATAAGATCACATTACTATTAAGTTTAGAGATAGTCTTCTGATTTTAAGGGCAACACTTTTTCTACTACGTGGATTGGATTTGGGGGTTTCAGAATGTGGTATGAGTTCTTCTGGCCAAAGTAAATGAATAGTTTCTACAAACGAAGGAAGATGGATGGAGACACCTTTCATAACTTGCTGTTTCTTGGTAGTTTTAGTCATGTCTGTCTCTTTCTTACTCCATTTGAGGTTTTCTTGGCAAACATACTGAAGTGGTTTGCCTTTTCCTTCTCCAGCTCATTTTACAGATGAAAAAACTGAGGTAAACAGAGTTAAGTAACTTGCCCAGGGTCACACAGCTACTAAGTGTCTGAGGCCAGATTTGAACTCACAAAGATGAGCCTTTCTGATTTCAAGTCCAGTGCTTCATCCACTGTGCCATCTAGCTGCCCAAATTTCATAACTATGGCTTAGTTAATAAATCAAGGAATATGAGATCACAAAAAAATTAAACAGATAATTTCAATCTGCATGAACAAAATTAATGTAATTAAGGGAATTCATCTTTTGGGGAAATATTTTTGAAATCAGTATTTCTGATAAAGGTCTGATATTGAAGATATGTGGGGAATTTGCATAAATGTATAAAAAAGACCAAGAACCATTTCCTTATAGATAAGTGGTAAAGGATAGGAACAAACAGTTCTCTAAAGTATTATAAACTATTAACAATCATTGGAAAAACTATTCCAAATATCTTACAACAAGAGAAATTAAACAACAAGAAAATTAAAAACAAATTTAATGCTTTACCTCACATATAGAAAATTGGCCAAGGTAACAAAAAGACGGAAATAGTCAATGCTAGATAAGATTCAGAAAGATAAACACACTAATTTACTGCTGGAGGAGCTGTGAATGAATCCAACCATTCTAGAAAACAATTTGGACTCAAACAAAAAAAAAATAATAAGAAAGGTATAACAAAGTATACATAACTTTTGACTTAGAGAACCCACTGCTAGGTATTACCTCAAGGAGGTCCAAGACATAAATAAAGGACCCATCTACTAAATATCCATGACAGAACTTTTTTGTGATAGCAAAGAATTGGAAACAAAGTAGAGGCCCGTGGATTGGCAAACTGTGGAACAGATATAATGGAATATTACTGTACCAGAAAAAATAAGGAGGAATCCAGAGATGCATGGGAAGACTTATGTGAAGTGATGTGGTATGATGTAAACAGAACTAGGGAAAAAATTATACACAATGACTAGAGTAATATATAGAATACGGTAATGTAAAGAACAATAAAAATGTAAAATTATACTGACCAATCTTGGCCCCCTAGAGAAGAGGTTCGAAAATGCATCTTCCTTCTTTCACTGACCAGGAATGGAACCATAGGAAGTGATATGTTGTCAAATGCTGTCAATTTATTGGCTGGTTTTGCTGTACAATTTTTTGATTTAATCTTTGGGTTTGGGGGCAGGGGAGGAATATATATTCTGAAATAAAGTAATAAAAATTTTTAAAAAGGGTAAATGAAAGAATCCGTAGCTGTCAGCTCATCTTTTAAAAATACCAGCTGAGAATAAAACACAATTAGCATAAAAGTAAATAGAACTCAGGCCTATAAATCTAAAGCTTTCCCTCCCCTACCTCTGTGTTCTTCGCATAACAAAGACCCCAATGGGCAACGTTTTAGGGATTCCTCTCCTTGGTTAATGTTTGGCAATATTTATCCCCTAACTTTGCTAAGGACATACATGTCGTTAAACATAGTACATGATACATGATAGGCACTATGTCTTCTTGACAAAGCTCTTACCTCTGCTCCTTCCTGTCCCTTCATCTCCTCAGGACCAGGCTCAGAGCCCTCCAGGATGAAAATTAGCTAATCTGATAAACTCATTGTACTAATATAAAAAGGATTTAGGTAATTATGG
This sequence comes from Gymnobelideus leadbeateri, assembly GCA_011680675.1. Lineage (NCBI taxonomy): Eukaryota > Metazoa > Chordata > Mammalia > Diprotodontia > Petauridae > Gymnobelideus > Gymnobelideus leadbeateri. The sequence goes on from WOXC01001777.1 coordinate 19,492, forward strand.
GCTCTCTCCTGAGCTGCTAGTGGACATCTTGGGGCATTATCACTAAGGACTTCTAGAGACAGCTATTATATAGCCTCTTATGTGAATGTGTATACTTTAAATAAAACAATAATGATGTACAAATCAGTCAAATTAGGTTGGTGCAAAGTCTGTATGATAACAATATATTTATAAAGTACTTTTCAAACCTTAAGTCACTATATAAATTATTATTATTATTACATGGGATATTTATCAGGGGAAGCCTCATCAATTGACTCAATTCCTCAATCAAATATGAGATTATAGGGCCTTGTCTGCTGGGCACATTCCATGGAAGTTGTGGCCTTAGAACCTTCTTGAGAAAGTCAGTGGACTGAGTGACCTACAAATGGCAGTTAGATGTTACCATACTCCATTCCCTAGGGCTCCTTCTCCACTTTCTTCTAGGATAAAGCAAGGGAAAAGGGAAGGGAAAAAAGGATTCTCTCTTACTTCAGCAGGACTAATAATGATGACATTAGAAGTACAAAGCAATCACAAATATATTTGAACACATCTGAGAGGGATGTTTAATAATTCTGTTCCTAAACCTCAGTCTTTTCTTGGGATATGGAGGAGATAGGGAGGGGAAATTTTGACTTCCCTAGGCAGTGTGATTTCAATCTAATCTTTTGCCTAGAGAAAGGTGATTTCCTGGACAAAATCAGCTTTGGGAATCACCTTCTGGAAAACTTCAAGATCAAGTGTTGCTGAATTTGAGAGTTTGATTCCTAACCTTCTAGGGAGGGAGAAAAAGGTTTCTTGATATGTCATTCTCCCCAGAGTAAAGAGAGAAGAGGCTATATAGATCCTGTGTCAGCTCAGCAATCTACTTAGACAGCAATACAGCCTGAGTTCTAGGTAGACAGTACAAGCCCAAGGTGAATTTGAGTACTTGTTGAGAATTCTCAACAGGTTTCTCAACATTCTCATAAAAGTTTTTTTTAACCTTTTGTCTTTGTCTCTCTGGAACCTAGCATGGTGTCTACTATATAGTAAGTACTTAATTTTTTTTTGGAGGGCAATTGGGGTTAAGTGACTTGCCCAAAGTCACATCGTTAGTAAGTGTGTCTGTCAAGAATCTGAGGCAGGATTTGAACTCAGGTCCTCCTGACTCCAGGGCCAGTGCTCTATTTAATGCACCACCTAGCTACCCCATTAATTAATTCTTAATGGTGGATTGCCCAATGGTCCTTGAGCCCCTTTTCCCTTTATTTTCTTAGAACCTATTGAATCTTTACATCATGTACTTTTTTTTTTAATTTTTGCTTTTTGGAGGGTAATTGGAGTTAAGTGACTTGCCCAAGGTCACATGGCTAGTTTTTCTGTTAAGTGTCTGAGGCCGGATTTGAACTCAGGTCCTCCTGTCTGCAGGGCTGGTGCTCTATTCACTGCACCACCTGCCCCTATCATGTACTTTCTGTGGTTCATGAAATAAAGACTGCTCCATGACCAATTTCCATATTGTACACTGAGAAGTGTATGAAAGAATTGGGGACCCTCTCTTTTGGGTTAGCCTAGACACAAGCCATACACCCAAATTGATTCAGAAAGTTTCTTCAGAGTTTCTAGGGTAGGAATAATAATAAAAGAGAGATAATGTATCACCCCTTCCATCCTCCCAAGCAATCTAGGCTGTGTAACTCAAGTCATAGGATTACAGTGGTAGAGCTGATGGGACCTTAGAAGCCATCAAGTCTAAGATATTTACTTTATACATGAATAAAGTGAGAATTAAAGGTATTAACCAATCCAGAATCACATAGCTAGTAAGTGTCTAAGGGAAGAATCGAACCCAGATCTTTCCGGCTATAAATCCAGTGCTCTGGGTCATATTTACATAGTAGTTCTTCAAAACATTCTATTCTATGATTATTTTCCCTTAAACACATTCCCATCATGCACTATGCCACGCTGTCTGGGGAGATGTTTGCTCTGTTTGCTCTTTAAAGACAGGCAATGGATTCACTCTTGTACTATTCCATTCCTTTCTGGATATAGCCTGGAATGACAGACCTGAGAACAAGATTGGTAATTTGATACGCCCTATCCTTTCTGTTAAGGGATCGTTATCAAAAGGCCATGTTTTAATTAGATGTACAGCCTGGAGTGGTCTTCTTGACTTTAAGGTTGCTGCCTAAAATGGTAAATGTCTGCAACACCTGAAGGCAAGACTATACCCTTTCTCATAATTAACTAAGAGAGAAAGAGGGAAGGAAAAAAAAAGACTTGGCAATCAGAGGTAACTTAAGGATAAAGAGAGATATTTGTTAGCAGAAATTTACTAAAACAAACCTCAACTAAATAAATTAAACTAAAGTGTATAGAGATTATATGACTTGCCCAAGGTAACAAAAAAAATTGTCAAAGGAGATATTTAAACGTAGGTTTCCTGACCTTAAATCCAGCATTTTATCCAGTATCCCATACTGAATCTACAGGCACCTAAAATTTTCAGGGTACTCTATCCAGAGCCAAAACTCAAGGTAAGGTAAATCAAGCCTCTGATTTTTGGAGGACAATTATTTTGGCCCCTAATTCCAACTATATCCCCTCGTTATCACCTCACTACCACTCCTCATCCTTCTAGATTCCAGTAGGAATCTTAGCAGCTTCAAGGAGACAGGGAGGTGGGAGAAGGATGGCTTAGTTTTGCTAATTGGTCCTTAAAATGGACTACAAATGAACTTGCAATAGTTCATAATTCTTCCCTATAAAACCACCAAGGCAAATTTGATTTCCCTTCTTTCCCTCCTCACCATCATCCTGACCCTTTGATGTGCATTTAAACTTGATTCACTTGTACAAAAGCTGACAATAGAAGTCATATTGTAACTTATACAATTGCTGCATCCTTCTAGAGATGACCCTGGGCTTTCTGCAGGGTGCTTGAATCAGTACTATTTCAGTTTTCCAATATGTCAAATGAACTTAATAACAGAGGCACTGGCATTGCATATTTTGGTGCACTAATGTATATAAACTAACTCAAAAAAGCCAGTCTTCACAGAAAAGCTGAATGTTAATCTGGATCATTTTGGAGATTCAAATCCTGAATTACACTTTGCCTGGTATACTCCTGGGACCTGTGCTACAGTTTTTATCCTGAGATAAATATTGCAGTATTCTTAATGAAAAGCATGAAGGTTCTGCTATTTATACTCTGAATCCTTTGAAGGATGTAACACGAATATATTTGTAATAAGATCATTCAAAATGTTAGTTAAAGGTTATTATTTCACTGGGGTAATACCCAACAAAATTATGTTTTCTGTTTTACCTCATCTTTAAGTAAATATATTTTCCCAGAGTCCCAGTGTGACAAGCAAAGCACACAAACACATGCTCGATTAGAATACCTAAATAAAATTGCTATATGACATATAGAAGGCAAGTACAGTAGAACATTTCACTGCAGTCCTGAATTCTAATCCTGGCTCTGCTAGTCGTGTGATCTTGGCAAATCACTTCTTCCCTCTTGTCATTTCTAAAATTAGAGATTGGACAAGGTGATCAAAAATTCTAGAACTTTATAATAATGCCTTCTGGTCAGCCCCTTTCTAGAGTACTGCTATTTATTAGTTCCACAAATACAGAGAGAAGGCTTGTAAGGGTTCAAGTGACTAAAAATAGTTCACAGTCTAGAAAGCAATATCAATCTTAAAAGGCCAGGTCAATAGTTCCCAAAAGAGACTGATTGTCAGTAGGAATTATGTCTTTATAAATGACTACTTCTGAAAAGGCAGTGGCCTAATGGGTAGAATGCTTGGCCTGAGCCAGGAGGACATGAGCCCCAAACACTGATTGTGTGACCCTGGGCAAATCACTTAACCTCTGTTTGCCTCAGTTTCCTCAACTGTGTAAAATGGGGACCCTGGAGAAGAAAAAGGCAAACTGCTCCAGTATATTTGCCAAGAAAAACCCATAAAATGGGGTCATGAAGAGTCAGCAGTCACAACTAAACAACTTAGCAACAATAAAACCAGCCTGGAGGAAAAGAGCTCAGGACTCAGTTACTTTTTCTAGAACCAACAGAGGGAATGAAGGTCTCAGACCTTCAGAACTGAGAATTTAATTGTATAACGGAGGGCTTAACCAGAGTGTGTCACTGGCCTTATGAAAGTCAATGGACTAAAGAAATAAGTATCATCTATTCTGGGGGAAGGGATGATAGAACTTGGTAAGTGGGCAGTTAGTGCAGTTAGTGTATTCTGTTCAAGTACAGAAAAGGGGAAAAAAGGCTGCTTACTGATGCACAGCCACCCTTGAATTTAACTTGATGAGAATAAATGTGAGGACTTCCCTGTAGACAAACAATTCTTGGTCTGAACAACTGAATAGTTTTAGAACCTCCCCATTGGGTTGAAACTGTCAAGCTACCTTTTGCTCAATGAAAACAAGCTGCAGTGTATTTTTAAAATATTATCATCCTGCCCGGTCTTTCATTGCACAATACTTCCTTTTAAGCAAATTCCCAGCAACAAGTCAGCATCTTTTTTTGCCAGCTGTCATAACATGGACAGTGTCCTCCAGCTCATCATGATGTACAGAACTTCTAAAAGATTATTTGACTTAAGGACATATGGTAATTGTCTTTGCTGATGATCGCATTTCTCCTAAGGGATTTTAAAAACATGAACAAAGCAAAGATTTGTTTTACATTTTTAATGATTGGGCAAGCATCTAAAAGAAAACATACCAAATATCTAGAATTGATATGCTGTTAATATTGTTAAGTAGCAAGACTCTAGAATCTGTTACTGAGAAAAGCTATGGATTTTTTTAGTCTTAGATAAAAAAATAATAACTTGGATATTAGTTTTTTGGTTTTAGAAATTCCAAAAAGCAAATTCTAGAGATAGGTTAAAGATCTGGTAATTTTCTTATTATGAAGGGTAAAAGGAAATGATAGGAATTGCTACTCTAGGGTAGGGGCAAATGCTATAACTAGGTATTGACTTAGGAGTTTAATGATGGGACCTGGATGGACGGATAAAGATTCCTTCAGTAGACAATTTCACGGGGAATTCTATCACATATCTCTTTTCTCTCTACAAGCTGTACAGAGGTAAAAATGTGTGAAGGTGGAGAGGCATGAAATTCACATTCTTGTAAGTTCTTTAGGGAAAGAAGTTCAACCTTTTAGCTTAATTTCTGGGCTTTTTTTTTTTTTAACAACTAGGTGTTGTTTTCCACTAAATGTTCTCCTCATAATGCAGAGAAATATGGACTTGAGAACTGGAAATAACCTTGAAAAAATAATATAGATCCAGGTCTTATTCTTAACCTCCTCCTTAGTTTTAGAGATGAGGAAACTGAGGCTCCCAAAAGTTAAGTGACTTACAGTAAGCTACATAGGGAGTAGATGAGTTTCAGGATTTGAACTTGAGTCTTCTGACTCCAAACCCAGTGCTCATTTTACTATGCCACATTGCCTCCCTAAAACTTTTAGTTCAATTCAATGTATACAGCAAACATCTATTAAATGACTTTTATGAAAGGTAGCGGGGCAGGTTGGTGGTTTCATGAACAGACTGCTAGACCTGGAGTCAAGAAGACCGGAGTTTAAATCTGGCCTCACTCAGACACTTACTAGTTTTGTGACCTTAGAAAAGTCACTTCACCCTGTTTGCCTCAGTTTCCTTATCTGTAAAATGAGCTAGAGAAGAAAATGGCAAACTATTCTGGTATCTTTGCCAAGAAAAGCCCAAATGGGGTGATGAAGAATCAGACACAACTAATAATGACTGAACACATGAAAGGAAGTATGGCACAATGGATATAGGACTTGGGGACCATAATCTCAGACATTACAGATGAGTTGTCAAGGGGCACTAGTATATGGAATTTCCACACTCTAAGTTTAAGACACCAACAAAATCCTAGGTCCAGATCTCCCTGCACTCAATTTTTTAAAAAGAAAAAAATGTAAAAGGAACTGTGCGGCAGATGTGCAAAGACAAAAACTTTCTTTGACCTTAATTAAAGGTGGGTTACTTTCTACTGGGAGGATATATCATATAAGTAGATAAGCAAATAGAAAATAATTTAAAGGAAGAGAGAACATTAACTCTAATCTATCTGTATTTGCAGAAAGTCAAATACCACACTCACTATGGCCGTTTGTATATGGCCTGCTGGAGCAAAAGTATTGGAAAAACACAAAGATATGGTTTCCAAAGAGCTCATGACCATCTAAATCTTTTTTTTTTTCTTTTTGGAGGGCAACTGGTATTAAGTGACTTGCCCAAAGTTATAGGGCTAGTTTTTGTGTTAAGTGTCTTGGGCCGGATTTGAATTTAGGTCCTCCTTACTCCAGCGCTGGTGCTTTATTCACTGCACCACCTAGCCGCCCCCCATCTAAATCTTTTGTTACACCTTCCTCCAAAGGATAGTGTTCACTAATTATCAAGGGAAGGGTAGATTTGTGTATTTACCCAAACAAAATCAGCTTTGAGCTCCTAAAACCTTGCTGCCTTTGGAGCAGGAAATATTTCATTAATTCCTAAGTCATATGTCCTTGGCAAAATGGAACTGGTTCTCCAAAGAAACAGACCAACATGCTCAAATACTGTACATAGCATTTCCTCTTCATCAAGAATAGATAGGCAAAAATACAGTATATATAACAGGGACATAATATGTAATAATAATAATAATAATAATAATAATAATAATAAATCTACTGAGAGACTATAAGCCTGCCCTTTTCCTAACTTTCAAGAAGTCCCTCAAGACAGATCAATCCAAACCCAGAAGTCTGAGGAAATGTATAGTATGAGGGTTTTTGTTTGCTAGTTGGTACAATAGATAGAACACTGAACTTGCAAGCAGGAAGGCATAGGATCAAATCTAGCCTCAGATTTGTGATCCTAGGCAAGTCATCTAATCTGTGCCTCGGTTCCTCATTTGTAAAAAAGGCATAATAATAGAACATATCTGGGTGATTGTGAAGATAAAATGAAATAATAATTGTAAAGTGCTTTGAAAACTTTGTATAAATGCTAGTTATTATTATTATTTGGTTCCCCACTGCTGGTACTTTTTGAGTAGGTAAAGGAATGTAGGAATGCCTACTTGATACTCAATCCAACTGTTGAAGAGTCAGAACTCTATAGCTACTGTAGACTGGGCACTCAGCACAGGATCTGGTCTGAATAAAAATCTAAGAAAGATGGTGCTTCTTTCCCCCTCTCATCCATCTGTCTAGTCACTGGGGGGAATGCTGACCTTCTTCTGTTAGGCCATCAAGGAGCAGGATGAGTAAACATGACAGCCAGACCCAGCAAGGAGTTACACCTCCATCATTCCCCAGACTTCCTCTAACTTTTACCTTCCCTGTAGCCACCTTCTTCTCCTCCCTCTGCTGTGTCTCTGTCCTCACTTCCTGTCATTATTCCCATTCAAATCCCTGAAAACAACTAACAGTAGGGTTGGGGAGAGGGAGATATAGTAAGAGAGAAACTACACTGTTCTCAGCTGCATAATATCCTATGTATGTTTAAGAAAGTCCACCGTCAGTTCATGGGCTGCCCCAGTTCTTTATTACAGGATAATTTAGTTGAGAGTCAGAAAACTTCACAAATGAGTACATCAAGGTTCCAACATCTTTCTTTCTGATATGATGATGGGGTGACAGAGATGGGGGTGCCTTGAATTTTCACTGATTCATATGGGGCATCACTCAGTGAGGAGGAGAACTGTTGAAAGTAAAACTGACTTATCAAGGGTGTGGGACTTTTTCACTGTGGCTACCTTTCACAGTAGCAGAGTCAGGCATAATGACAGCAACCTGTGTGATACTAAAAATTGGCCCACACCACCACTGCCCTGCATTTTATCATTTACCAGCACCTGATACCATCTGTCATTTGTCTTCTCTTTCTCATTAGTATTTTATGAATGTCTGCCACACATCTTTTTATTTCCTTTGGCTTTCACAGCTAAATTGTTGTTGTTTTTAAATTTTCCTCTTTCAGTTCCCTGAAATCTATACTTTCTGAATCATTTTTCATACTTTATGCATGGGTCATGCTTCCCTTGAGCAGTAGACACCAAAGCTTAGGACTTTAAAAAATCAGGGTTTTTGCTAATCAGGAAATTTACTAAAGGTTTGTATTAATTTATCTTGGTACCAGATCATTGGAAGTTGTAGACAAGTCCATGGGGAACCAGAATAGGGAGATGGAATGGGCTTTCAGGAGTGATGCTTAGAGATCTTGTCCTAAAGGTCAGCTGATAAAGAAAGAAGATGTGCAGTTACTACCAACCCTGAAGTCTGAGTCTGAAATATTAAGCCAAACTGAAGAATACAAGAAAGCCTTACAGTCCATGTGTACTAGCCAGAGACAGAATCCAGAGGTCCAAGCCAGACAAACTGAGTGGTCTCTGGTGGGTATTATTCAGGTTTTAGACCAGGCATAAAATGGAAGAAGCATAGACTTTGGAGTGGAAAACCTGGAAAGTCATGATAGGAATCACAACAATAGATGGATCCATGAAATAACACACTTAATGTATGAGCCTCGAGAAAGAAACCATGTGGCCTCTGACCCAGCTTTAAAAATTATTTGCTGGTGCAGGCAGACTGCAGGATTCTACTCTTTTTTTTCCTTTTTCTTTGAATGGGGAAAGTCAGGGCAATTGGGGTTAAGTGATTTGCCTAAGGTCATGGCTAGTAAATGTTAAGTGTCAGGGACAGATTTGAACTCAGGTCCTCCTGACTGCAGGGCTGATGTTCTATTGACTTTGCCACCTAGCTGCCCCAGGATTCTACTCTTAATGTCAACAGTTCTAATATTTAGTGAAATGAGTGCCTGTAGAGTTCATCAATCCCAGTGACCTAGGTTTGACTGCTCCCTCTCTTACCCCTTATATCTGATCTGTTGCCAAGTCCTATTGATTCTACCTTTGAAATATCTTTCTTACATGGCCCCTTCTCTCCTCTGACACTACCCTATGAAGGCCCTTATCACTCCACACCTGGACTATTTCTATAATTTTTTTGTATCATCTTTACTTACTACATTCCTTCTTTTATAAAAACATCAAAGTGATCTTCTGAAAGTGTAAATCTGACCTTATTATTCCCTTATTCAATAAATGCCAGTAGCTCCCCGTTGCTCCCAGGATCAAATGGCTCTAGCTTTTAAAGACCTTCCTAACCCATCCCTTCCCTATTTCTCCAATCTTTTTATACCTTATTCTTCCCCAAGCACTTTATGATTCAATGATTTTGGCCTCCTTGCTGTTCCTCACACAACACACTTCAACTCTTGTTGCTATGCATTTTTACTGGCTTTTCTCCATGCCTGGAATTATCTCCCTCCTCACCTCTGCCTCCTGGCTTCCTTAAGTCTCAACTAAAATCCCAGCTTCCACCAGAAGCCTTTGCCTATCCTTAATCTTAGCACCTTCCCTCTAAAATTATGTCCAGTTTATCCTGTGTCTATCTTGCTTATACATAGTTGCTTGCATGTCATTCTTCCTCCTCATTAGAATTTGAGCTCCTTGAGGGAAGGAACTGTTTTTATCTTTCTTTGTAAGACAAAGTGCTCTTTGTGCTTGGTATATAGTAGGTGCTTAACAAAAGTTTATTAACTTACACTGAATATGTTCTTAGCATGAATGTTTTGGTTATGGAACAACAAAAAAAAACCTAATCTACAAAAGAAGTTATACCATTTATACTGAAGAATATCCATGTGGCATAAAAACAACAATTAGGGAAACTCAAAGCAAGAAGCCACCAAAACATGCCTTGAGAAATCATTAGTAAACAAAAAAGAATAATCTGTCATCCTGAAGAAAGAGGATTAGCAAGAAGGTAAGTGGGTGGAAAATCTGACTTGGAAACTCCATAAAGGAAACTCAGTTGACAAGTTAATAAGCCCAAGTGGACAAGTCAAAGTGAAGAAATTCCCCATACTAATAGAGATAGGCACTCCTGCCAGTCACATTCTTAGAGTTGCCTAGAGCATTGGCAACTGAGACCTAAAAATTTCCTGAAGGCTTCCCCAACCAACTGGATAAAAACATAGCTAAGAAATATTTAACAAAATAAATAAAAATACAATATAAATAATGTTAGTTTGTGGGCTTTTAAGTCCTTAAATATAAATATTATATTAGATAATATTATAATTAAATAAATTAAATAAATAAAAATAAACATTAAATATAAATAAAGTTAGTTTGTGGTGCTTCAGGTATCTGTTTCTATTTGAATTTGATATTGCTGGCCTAGAGCACAAAGGGGTTAGGTAACATGCTCAGGATTGTTCAATCAGTATTTGAAAGAGGGAGCACCAGAACACAAATCTGATTCAAGGTCAGCTCATACAACACTACCTCTCACTGCTATGCTAATTCTTGAGATGGGTGAAGTGCTAGGGAAATCAGGGATGGAACCACCACCATCTTCTGCAATTCAGCAGCTGTTATTCACAAAGCACTTCAGGATTATACTGTGTTTTATATTTTGCTGTATCTGATCCTAACAAAAACCCCATAAAATATGACAGGGAGGTATTTTTATTCCCATTTGTTTGTTGCTGTTGAGTTGTTCAGTCGTGTCAGACTCCTGATGATCCCATGGATCATAGCACACAAATACTAATACTGTCCATGGGGTTTCTTGGCAAAGATACTGGAATATAATTTATTCCACTTACAGATTAGGAAACTGATACTGGGGAGCGGGGAGAGTTGTGACAGTACAAGGCTTAGATCTAAAACCAAGCCCAGTGTTTCTCCTGTACCATAATAATTCTGAGTGTAGCATGCTGAAGGACACTGGGGATAATAGATCACAAATTAAGTACTGGAAGGGACTTTACTATCCAGTCCAGTCCCTTCCATTTTGCAAAGGCAAATGCATCCCAGAAAAGTTAAGCCACTTTTCCAAGGACACACTGAGGTAGTGGAAGAGGTGAGATTTAACCCCTGGCCCTCTGAATTCAAATCCCGCTGCACTCTTTCTATATACCACAATTTAATTTTCAAGGTATAAACAAACCTAGCCAGACATATACAATCATTTGATGCTGAAACTGCAATAGAGCCCAAACACTCAACTACACACTCTCCTTGCAATTTTTAAGGATCTTAAGACAGAAAAATAAAGGACGTCATTAATACAAGTCTTTGTTCCTTTTTATTTCATAATCCAACTCAACTGATTCATAGATACATATCTAGATAAAGGTAAAATTTGAAGTCTCCAGTCCAATTTGGTCACTGAACTTAATCAGGTTGGGGGGGCTGGAGTCCCACCCATTCCCTGAAGCCAAAAGCCCCAGGAAAAGCTCTAGAACATAGGACAGAAGAAAATTAAGAAGCTCATATTTTTCAACTCTTTCCAGATGAGAGCCAAATTTGACACCCTCAGTTCTGGTGAGAGGAAAAGAGACCTATGGGATCTGATGTTCAGCAAAAGATCAACATGGTCCCATGGGCTTTTTATCTAGTCTCTAGAAAGAGAGAATCCACAGCTAAGTACCATTTAGTAATCAGTTCCCAAGGAAAATACATTCAGTAGGTTATATTTGGATTGCTATGATTATATGTAGACTGCTATATGTTTTATATGTGGACAATTGACTGCTACGGTATGTGATTGCTAAGATAAAAAACAGATTTTAAAAAAAGTCCCAGTTACTTTTCTGCCTTTTTGTTTTGGTTGTTAATAATCCCCCAAAATCTATAAATTCCTTAAGGGTAGGAATTGAGACAAAAAAAAAAAAACAAAAAACAAAAACCTTTGTATCTTTGGATCCTAATACTTAATAAATGTTTACTGAATTGAAATGAATATACTAAAGCAATCTAAGATTTAAGTGATAGCTGTGAGCCATTTTGAAATTCTAGGAAAGGAATTAGGGGGAGCTTGTTTCATGGGTCATTGAATATAAGGATGAGGAAAGGAAGAGGAGCACACTATAACTTACTTACCTTCAAATTCTTGATTTAAAGAGGGAAAACCTGGGGTTTACTCCTATTTCTGACATTTATTTGCTCCATGTGATAAGGTATTTAGCTTCCCTAAGTATCAATTTCCTAATTTAGAAAAGTCTCTGATACAATTTCCTTCCTCTCTGAAGGTTATATAGAGACTTGAATAAAGCAGATGCTTACTACCTATATCCATTAAAATTAAGATTATTCAATCATAGATTTAGAACTTTAAAGAACTTAGAGATTGTCTGGTTCAACCCTCTCATTTTATGTGACTAAGGTCCAGAGAGGTAATATGATTTGTCCAGTGTCATACACAGCAGTCAAGGGCTAAAGCTAGAACTCTGAAATTTTAAAGTTTAAATATAAACTTAAAGTTAAAATATAAATCATTATTTATCTCTGCATTCCCTAAATCTGACAAGAGCAAGGTTAACTTTAAAATTATCCATAAAAAGGAAGAACTTTCTCAGAAAGTTGTATGAGTAGTGGCTTTGGAGTCAAAAGACCTTTGCTTGGATCCCAGCTTTGCTACTTGTGTGACTCTCTATCCCTCAGTTTTCTCATCTGTAAAATGAGGGTGTTGGCCTAAACAAACTCTAGCATCCATTACAGGTCTAGAGCTACAAATCTGCCCTAGAAAGAAAGGACGTAATTTTTAGGAAAAATCTTTTTTTTTTTTTTTTTTTAAATTACAGCTAAAATTTACCTGATCATTGCCACTAGATGGCAGTAGTTACATTTATATTTAAGTCTGAAACAGTTACTATCAAAACTTAAAAACTAAAACATATTTCTTATGTGAGTAGAAGTCAATTACTTATCCTCAGTCCAAATAAAACAGATGAAAATTATTTAAAATTATTAAAGATTAGTAATTTTTCTAGTGCTTAGCAAAACAATTAAAGACTACATGAGTCACTGACCTTGACAAACCTAGTTAGTATTATCAAAGAATCAAACAGACTTGATGGGAATGTCAGAGATCACCTAGTTCAATTCTTGCCTAATCATGAATCCAATCTATAAAATTCGCACCAAGTACTTATGAATTCTGCTTGAAGACCTAGCTTATTAATAAAGAACACACCACTCCAGGAGGCAACCTATTCCATTTTTAGACAACTCTAATTGATAAGTATTTCCCTCTGTTAAGCCTACTTCTACCTTTTAGGGGAAACTATCTATTCCTACTATATCTGAATTCAGTAATGAAAAATATTCTATCTTTTGCTTATATCTAAGAAATATCTGAAACAGACTGTAATGAATGTGTGTATGTATATGTGTGTGTGCATATATATATATATATATATATATATATGATAGAGAGATATAGATATATGGCATATTTCTTGGCCTCATATTTCTCCAACAGCCCTAGTGACTAGGAGTAGAGATTCCTGGGTTCAAGTACCACCTAATTCCTTGAAGCCAAGGACTATGTTTTATCTAAACCTTATATGCTACCCAGGGCTTCACAGCATGCCCTACACAAAGTAAGAACTTTAAAATAGATATACTTTTCATAGGTTTGTTGTTTTGTTTAACTTAGTGACCTTGGGAGTAAGTTATGTGGACTCTAGGTACAGTTTCGTCATCTATAAAAAGGGGGTTGTTGAGGATGGGAAAAGGATTATATGATGTCTACGGTCCATTACAGTTCCAAGAATTTATCATTTAAAGATACCAATTCTGATATTTTGACATCCTGGGTCTATTTGTCTTGTGTCTTTTATTCCAGCTCTGGAATTCTATAACTCCATAACTTTAAGTTCCAATGAGTTGACCTACACAAAACAGGCTGGACAAGTTCCTGTGATGCCAGGCCACAACACTGAGTTTACAAGGCCCAAAGGGCATTGTTTCTTTCTCTGGAAAAATACGCACCCTCAAATGTAGGTTGCTCTATTTGCCATTAGGCAATTACTGCTCTCTGTGATAATCTGACCTTGACTCATATAATATCACCATTCTGAATTGAAAAAAACCGAGTGTTTTTAATTTGCTTCTATCTCCATGTATGCACAAAGATAAGAATTTAGCCCAATTCCAGGCCCAAAAGCATGCTGAAGGAGGTAGTCAGACTTAGAACTTAGGATAGAAATATACCTAAACAAAAGTATAACAGTTAGTCACAAATCCAGGACACACACATCATAGAGATGGTCCTGTGTGCCGATATACTCCCTATGCATCTCCAAACTATCCTAATGAGACAACTCTTAAATATAAGATATATACACGTGGATGTGAAAATCAGATGGGTATTTATGTAAAAAAAATTATCAGAGAGAATGCACTTGCTACTGAGGTTAACAAATAATCTGAGTACAATATGTGTAACAAAGTTGACAACAACTAGTACCAATACTCAGGGAAATAAAAAAGATCCTAGAAACTCACAGGACTACTAAAAACCCAGAGAAGCCTTTTATTTTTTCCCCCAGATAACTTAGCTTAATATGATAAGTTCGTTTTAACAAGTGTTCGTTCTAACCTTTAGTTTCCCTTCCAGACTGTTACCACGCAGAAACAGTTGAAATCACTATCTTTATTCCAAGGAGAAAAGAAATAAACAAGAAATCCAACAGAACACACATACACACATACACAAACACACACTAACATCACAAAGCAAGAGACTCGGCACCCACCTGGTGGTCCCTCCTTGTAAAGAATTAGGAGTGCTATGGATAAAAGCATATATATAAATAAAACGCATTTTCATTACAAAAGAAAGCAAGAGTAAATAGGACAACCAAATTAATCTGAAGGTAAAATACAATTTCTCAAGCAAAGAGTACCTACATAATTCTTCTTGTATGTAATGTCACAATTCAGTGACCCAAACATCAGCTTGGATTGATCAGTGTCACAAAGCCATGACAAACTAGTAATGCCAATTTCATCCTCCTTATATAATTTTTGTTTTCTTTTCCCCAAGGAACTAATTTGACTGATGGAGATTAAGACTGATGCTAGAAATAAGAAAATACTCCCCACCATTCACCAGAAATTCCAATCTCCAACACAGAAGTATGCTTAGTGATAAATAAATCAGGCTAATGTGAAAAACTCGGTCCTGCTCTTTTTTGTTACAACAGCTCTTGGACCAGGAGGTATTAATGCAATTTGGGGAGAGGGTGGAAGTGGAAAGAAAATAAAATTGAAAAGAGAGATGCACAACTGACTTTCTGTAAGCATTCTGATTCCTATGATCCACCAGTAAGATGAACATCTTGAACATTAAATTGCCAATTTTCCTGTGTAAAGTGTACCACTTATGTAGCCTCCTGTGAAGAATATTGGTTTATCAGTTGAACAGTCATGTAGTTTCAGTTCCCAAAGACCTATTAGCCAATCCACTGAAACCCCACCTTCACAATGCAACTCTAATACCACAGAGTCTGAAGTGTAAGGCAGAACCTTCACAAGTTTTTTATTAGGAACAAGAAACTCCAGGATAATTGTGTAATACTTCTCTCCTATGATAAACCAAACCATGAGGAACTTTTCCTTAAGTGAAAAAAAAATCACACTGTATAAACCTCACTACTATGAAATTATATAAAAAGTACACATTACATACAAATACTACTATGACAGTGCTTATGGGTGGCTAGATCACATGATATTTCTCTTTCCTTCCTTCCAAGTTATAATTAGAAGCTTTGTGCCTGGAAGCTAAAAGATGCAAGATGACATATAAAGTTCAAAAGCAACCACAGAATAATGTAACTATAGGATTGAAAGGAACCTTTGATGCCATCTCAACTAACTCCCCAATTTTACAAGTACTTTCCCAAGGTTACAGAGCTGATACTAGAATGTAAGGCTCTCAACATCTAGTCTGCTCTTATTTCTACAGTGCCACATGCCTCTTCTCGGGCTTAAGTAGGTGGATCAGCTATCTAGGAAAGTATGCCCGTGGACACAGAGGCAAGAAGGTTTCTGAGCTCCTCAGAGCCAGAATCTAAATACCATGTAACCTACAAAGCCTTGTGCAAAGAAAGCACACTCGAATAAGTGCTGGCCACTTGACAAGCACACTATTGCAAGAGGAAAGATTTTTACTGACTTTAGTGCAAAGATAAAAACGGCAAATAAAATAATGGCCTGTCACCAAAGTCCCTGTGCACCAGCATTGCCCTCATGCTAACTAGAAAGTGATTGTTAAAATGAGAGAGACCTTTCTTTTTAGAGATCAGAGTCAAAGAGGATGCAAATACACTCTTATGGGCAATACACTCTTGAAACAAAAATACATTTACAAATACTGAATGGAATGGAAAATTATTGTTCTTTTTCCTCCTCAAATTTGGTATGTATAAACACTGGAGTGTGATCCATAACCTTGTACTAAGTGCACATTGAATAAAATATATGTTTCACATATATATAAAAAACATCAATGAAATAGGTATACAATAGCTAACAATGAAAATAATGAG
The DNA here is from genome assembly GCA_011680675.1 of Gymnobelideus leadbeateri. NCBI lineage: Eukaryota > Metazoa > Chordata > Mammalia > Diprotodontia > Petauridae > Gymnobelideus > Gymnobelideus leadbeateri. The sequence goes on from WOXC01001777.1 coordinate 35,922, forward strand.
GAGCAGTGACAATTAAAAAGTTATACAAGAGCTATTCCCTAATGGATACGTGGTCAAAGGAAAAAAAAGTGTCAACTATTATTGATCATATTGAAAAAAACGCTCCCAATCACTAATAATGTAAAAAATGCAAATCAAAATTACTGTTTTTACCACACACCTAGAAAATTGGCAAAAAATAGCAAGAGATGGGAATAATCAATGTTGGAGAGATGCAGAATGATAGGTAAATGAAGTTCCTTCACTTCTGGAAACATATAAATTGGTATATCCATTATGGAAATCAATCTGACTCTACCCCAAAAAAGTGACCAAGATGTCTATAGTTTTTGACACAGAGATCACACAGTTAGGTATATATCCCAAGGAGGTCAATTATAAAACAAAAGGTCTCACATATACCAAAATATTACTAATAGCACTTTTGTGACGATATAGAGTAGAGCCCCATTAACTGAGGAATGGCTAACAAATTATAGTGGTACACAAATGTAACAGAATTACATTGTCCTATACAAAATGATGAGAATGAAAAAATACAGAACAACATAGGAATACTTATACAAACTAAATTAAGTAAGCCAAGTCAGGAGAAACAAACAAACAACAATAACAAATACACACACACAAAATAATTGGAGATAACAGCAACAATATCATTACAATGACCAAACCTAGTTAGATATAAAGATGTAATTCTTTTTTTGGAAGGAAGGGGGAACATATAAATGTATAACACTGCATATATTATTAGGGCTCATTATTGCTCAGTTTCATTAAAATGATTTTCTTCTTTTGAAAAATCTTTTCTTAAGGTGCAGCTAAGGGGTACAAGTGAGTAGAGCACCTGTCCTGGAGTCAGGGGGATATGAATTCAAATCCGGCCTCAGACACTTAACTACCTTCGTGACCTTGGGCAAGTCACTTAACTCCAATTGCCCTGCCTTTTCCCCTCCAAAAAGACCAAAAAAAAAAATCTTCTCTTAGAAGGGATGGATCTCTAGGTGGGAGAGAGGGAGGTACATATGGAAAAGTAATGGTGAATGTATCTAAAAAAATGTCAAAAAGGTTTTTCTTTAAAGAAAAAAACATTTTTACCTGAATTGAAATAAATGTAAATGGTTTTAAGTAAATATTTTTTTGTGGAAGTTTAATGTAAATTGTCATCAGTGAATTGTTATACATTTTTTTCCTTTTCAAATGTCTGATTTTAGGGGTGTAGTATATATGCATAGGTTGCCTATATTTTGACCAGTATGGTAGTGGGAAAATTCATTGATTTTACCCAGAATTTGAATATCAATATCATAGGAGACAGAGATCATAGAGTAAGTTCTACTTGACAGTCTCCAAACATAAAATTGTTCTCTTTGCACTTGGTTTCCACAAGAGATGTTGACTTCCCCCCAGCTCTTTAGAGAATTAGTACAGTTTTGCCCTCATCACAGTTCTATCTCACAGGGAACCTGTGGGGAACCTGCAGCCTCAAGGCAACATGTGACCTCAGGTCCTCAGGTGAGGTCTTTTGACTGAGTCCAAGTTTCACCAAACAAATCCCTTTATTAAGGGAATTTATTCTGTGAAGTTTGGATCCAATCAAAGGGCTGCACTTGAGGACCTAGAGGGCCACATGTAGAGTTGAGTCCAAAGGTTCCCCACCCCTTTGGATACTGACGAGTAGCCCCAATTCTTTCTTTTCATTTAATCACCCCCCTTTCATTATATTACAGGACAATTCTCAAACTTCTGGTTCCCTTTAGTTCCCCCCATAAGTCCCTTTTCAACTCCTAAGATGTAGGACTATGAATGACTGACACAACAATAAGCATTTGACTAAAGTTATATGCTTTCCTCCCCTCCATACAAAAGAGAAGACTTGCAAAACATATTAGGACAACACAAGGATGATGCATAGATGAGGGGGAAAGAAGAGCAGCTGAGACAAGTTATAATCAGCAAACACCTCATAGATACTTCATTCCATAAAGCTTACGAATCAGTGGCAGGGGAGCCAGGGTAGAATGCTTTACTTGCTTTTATTTTTGTTGGGTTCAGTGGTAAGTATTTTGGACTTATTAGGACAGTAGTAGGTATTAAGGCACTGCCACTGTATTCTAAACTATAAGGCCATCTTATAGAGGCAATTTTTTTCCTCCTGACTTGGATTACTTCACTTATTTTGTAGAAGTATTCCTATGTTTCTTTGTATTTTTCATTCTCATCATTTCATATAGTACAATGAAAGTATGCATTAGAGTAAGGAAATTAGATGTGGAAAGTTATTATTTAAATCAGAAATTCCTATCATGATCAAACTTTAGCACCTTTGTTCTTTCTATGACCTTAGGAACACCTAAAAAGTGATAGTTTCTCAGAATTCCTAAAGAATAGAATTCAGAATAGATCATAAATCACAAATCTCCCCACTTCTCCATGTCCCTTCTTTGTCCTCTCTACCAATTAAAATGCTTACTCTCTTTAATTCCCCCCTAAAAATCTCCTCCCTCCATAATACGAGGACTTCTCCCTGAACTTTAGGAATATCCATCTTAAGACTCTTAAACACTATTCTGAGCCTAAGCAGGAGAGCTTTTTCTGTACTAACATTCAGCTCCCTACATTACGATGAAGCTTTTTGGCCCAGGCTTCTAGAAACTCATACAAGGCACTCACAATTACTTCATTCCTTTTCATTCTTGTAACTTGGTATATCAGCAGCTGCAGAGAGGTGATGCTCCCATTTTCTTTTCTTTCTCTCATCTTTCAAAGCCTTCCTTGGTTACTATGGCAACAGATGCCATAGAAACAGAGTAAGGATCGGCAGTAGTTTTCAAAAGGTTCAATCTATTAAATCATGACCTTGGTAGTTCTAGCCAACATTATTATTATCAGTTTAATTTGATTTTTAAAAGTATCTGTCACTACCTGCAATGATTGTAAGGGTTTTATGTTTCAAATAAATAAATATTTAAGATCTATTCAACAAGTAAAAAGTACTTATAAAAAGAGACATACAAAGTGTTTCACTCATTATTCCTAAACACTGTCCTGAGAGACACTTCTTTCAAATTCTCTACAAATTACTAATGTTAGTCAATTTAAATTCCAATGCCTTTATTTTGAAAATGAAATCACTATGTTATGAATTAAAGATGTTCAAAAAGAATTCAAGTAGCACAATCTAATTATGTACCATTTTATAAAGAGCAACTAGACCACCTAACAATAATAATAAAATTGTTATTACTTTAAAGTTAACAATATACTTTATGTTCATTCTTTTTCCCTTCATGATAGTCTTGTGAGGTAAGTATGATAGATACAGGTATTATTATGGCCACTTTACTGATGAGGAAACAGGCTTAGAGAGGTTAAGTGAAACATCCATGGTCACTCAGCTAATAAGTCACATTTGCATACAAGTTTTTCTTATTTTCATGTCCAACAATCTATCCATAATCCCATGATACTGTCTCTAAGGGGAGGGGGGAAATCACCTCCCTTAAAAGAAGAACAAGAAGAGAAAATGCCAAAGTAAGCCTAGAAATGGACCCCCTTCTCTTATTCTCTTGGATATAAAGATACACCCAAGAACGGGGCTCGATTTTAGAGATCGCTTTTCCTTCTATACCCTGATTTTTAAAAGTTAGGTCTTAAGTCTTCAGAAATTTATCAATTTCATTGGCCAGATCTACTGAAAAAAAATAATGTACCAGTCAATACTGAGAACTTTTCCATATTAGCCATCAAGGATACAATTGTAGAGAACATGGTTCAGGCAAATTTAATGCAAAAATTAGAATATTCCATTTTATAGTGACCTCTTTAAAAAAATAAATTGACTTTGCCTATGACTCAAAGACCCAACATTCCTGATTTTAATAATATAGAATGCTTAATACTATTTGAAACAATACTAATCATAAGTTCTTTGAGGATAGAAAATTTTATTTTACCCGTGTAATGTTCTTAGTATATGACACAGTGCCTTAGACAGACTAGTCTTCCAAGTAATTGGAAATATAACTAAAGATACCCCTTTACCCCAATTACAAAGACAAAGCAGGGACAGAAAAAAGGATAAAGTATTGAATTTTGACTACTTTCTGGTGGGAAGATGAAATAGGTCAATGGGTAAAAATCTTCAAGCATTTATCAAGTATCCACTGTTTGCCTGGCACTGGGTGGGGCAATGGGGATACAGAAAAAAAACTGATATAATTCCCATTTTCAAAAAGCTTACATTCAATTGGAGGAAACAATACATTCATATATAAGCACACACAAAATGAATACAAGACAATTTTTTTGGGAGAGGCACTAGCAAGTGGGAGAATCAAGAAAGGCCTCACATGGAAAGTGGCATTTGAGATGAGCTTTGAATATAAGTAGGGATTCTAAATGGAGTTGAGGAGGGAATGCATTCCAGGCACAGGGCACAGCTTGTAAAAAGAGAAGGAGATGAGAGGAAATGCCTTGTGTGAAGAGTAACAAGATGGCCACTTTGGCTGTACTGGGGAATATACAAAAGGGAGAAATGTATAAGATGACTAAAAAAGTAGGTTGAGTCAGATTGTAAAGGGCTTTAAAAATCCTTTGTATTTTTTTTCTTTAAAGTAATAGGGAATTTATTAAATGACATGGCTAGCTAGATCTTTGCTTTAGGAAAATCACTTTGGCAAGTCTGTGGAGGTTGGGTTAGGAAGGAGAGAGGCAAGAAAGAAACCAATTAGAAGACATCTGAAATAATCTCAATAAAAGGTGATAAGGGCCTGAGTTTAAGGTGGTAGCTACATGAATGGAAAGAAGGGGACCTATATGATATTAGAGAAATAGTTTCAATATGATGATTATGACTATGTAGAGGGAAGAAAGGTATCAAGTATATGAAAGCAGAAAGTCAAACCTCATTAGAAAAGGAGAAATTAGGAAAAGAAGTAGTTTGGGGAGGACAGATGATGGTTTCTGTTTTGAATCTTCACTGTCACTTCAGCAACAAGCTCTAGTTCATATGGGGAATGGATATTTAAGCTCATACCCAAAAACACATAGCCCAAGAACTCTTCATTCCTGTTAGAAGCTTCTGAATAGGTTCTAACCCCATGCAGTACTTCCTAGAGTTCTTTGGAGACAAGTTCTATTGTTCCATCCAACAGCTTGGTTGAATACTTTGGAGGTGTTCCTTCAGCAAATCCCACCTTCCCCCCAGGGTTGTGAAACAACACTTGTGACTATTTGAGGAGAAATCCTATTCTTTGTCAAACCATATGGACACACATTAATATCAATGTCCCCATATCACATTAGTCATGGGGTCTTGTTGCTGAAAACTAGACATACCAACACAAGATGAAACAAGCTTTGCCATGCTCTTGGGAGACAACTGGCATTTATATAGCATATGCAAAATTTATACTGCAAACACCTATATATGAAATGCAATCTTCACAATGACCTTGTGAATTTGTTATTATATGTACTATATTATCCCTATTTTACAGGGAAGAATCTGAAGCTAAGAAAAGTTAAATAACTTGCCCATAATTATAGCAGTATAGGTTCATAGATATAGAGCTGGAAGAAACCTCAGAAGCTATCTAGGAAAGGAAGGCCAATGGAGGTTAAATGACTTGACCAAGGTCACAAAGTTCATCTTGATTACTTGCAATTCAAATCCAAGTGTCTCTTGACTTAAATTCTAGCACTCTTTTTCCATAATACCACACTGAAGAGAAATTCTTAACCTTTTTTTATGAGTCTGATGAAACCTATAAATCCTTCTCAGAATAATGTTCTTTTTAATATGTTAAATAAAAAGTAATAGGATTGCAAAGGGAACTAAAGTTGGTGAAAAGGAAGATGTAAATTTTTTTTCCTTCAAAGTTCTTGGACCCCCTAGAATCTATTCATGAATTCCAGGTTAACTCCTGCTCTACCACGCATTATCCTTTTGAAGAAAGCAACCAGACTCCTCCATCTTCTTTGACTACTAAGATCTATCAGTCACTTCAGAGTCTGTCCTTAATGCTCTCTTTTTTGTCTAGTCTCCCCAAATGCATATGGGGATCCAGCTCACTGCCCAGTGATTTTCACTTCACTCTCAAGACTTCCATTTATCAGTTACCACCTCCAGGGCTTCTTAGCCATTTCAGTTCTGGAACTACTTCCCTTCAGCCCTACTCTTGTTTGGTGTCATTGGTAACTACCTCATTAAGTGCTACATATATGTCTGAGGGTGCTTTGCTTCATCTTCATGACTTTTCTCCTAACTAACTATAATGCTAATATCCTGTCATTCCTCCCTTTTCCAGTTCTGGAATCATAATCAATTCAACCCTGTCACTGTTTGTGGAAAGAATGTGTCAGTCTACTCCTATATGCTCAATTAAACATCACTTTAACTTTAAAAGCCAGTATGTTATTCCCCATCTATAATTCCCCTTTTATGTGCTGTCTTCCACAATTAGAATGTAATGCAACCATCTTGAAGTCATGGACTGAACTAGTTTTGTTTTGTATTTATATCCCCAGTGTTTAGCACTTAGTGAGCACTTAATAAATTTTGCAAGGCACATCAGTCCTTCAAAATATATTTTACTTCAATGATCCTTCCATTGATGCACAATGCAACCCTTACTTAGTAAACATAAGGTTGAATGAGCAGTTTTGTTCACATAATTCATCATTTAGTTTTCAAACTTTGGTGAAGGAACCTTTTAGAATTTAACAAGGATGATCCTTGGGTGACAGTCTGTCATTGGGTCCATGTTCAAAATTCTTTCAACTTGGTAGGACATGTTCAAAATTTTACTCAGTTGGTAAAGTCTTCAAAAGACCCAGGTTATCTTCAAAATATATAGCATGAAAGGGGGACTTTGGTAAAAAGACAAAGAATATGGATCATCCTCCTCATCATCGGTTCTTGGAAAAGTCATCATCCATGCTATTATTCTTTTACAGTTAATATTCTATGCACTATTACATAGGTGGATAAGAGAGCTATAATTAATTAATTAATTAATTGTGATGGTGAAGAGGTCTAATACCTCCACAAAATTCTTGCCCACTGCTTTATCATGGTGTGGCAATGACCCTGGGATTCTCAAAAGCTATGAAATGAAAACTTAGACAGATTCTATTATACTTAAAAGAATCTGATTTCAGAAAATATTGATCAAGAATAAGAAATGAGGGAGGTGAAAGACTTGTAGACTACTCAGAACCCTTTAGGAACAGCCAGGTCCCCTTTCTACCCTAACACCTTCTTCCTTGCCTTTTCATTTAGCCTCCTCCCCCTGATCTCACGGTAAATATGAGAAAGATGTCACTGACTCTTTTCTTTCCTATGAGAGATGGAAGGTTTTCTAATCTTACTATTCACTCTGCCACTGCTGTGATTAAGGTCCTTCAGTACTCACTTACCATCTGTCCTGAAAATGCCTGGTACTGTCTTCTGTCTACCTATGGATAATAACTGAAAGGTCATCTGTCCTATCACTGTAAAAGCTTACCCACCCATCATACAACTGAATTTTCTAAAATACACTTTCTCTTTCAATTAGAAAATGAGGTACTAAGAGCAGGGGCATTTTAACTTTTTCTGTTTTCATAATAGTACTTGGCACATAGTAAAGCATTAATCATTACTTCATGCTTATATATCATAAATACTTCAAGAAAAGAATTGGTAGGCATCAGACATACCAAACACTAAATAACACTATACAAAAATGAAATTGACTATATTTAACAGGGGAAGGGAAAAAAACCTTTCTGATATGGATTAGTCCTGAATCAGCTATCTCTGTACAGTAAGGCCAGTGATTTATTATAGCAAAGATCAAAGTTAGTACAAAGCTAGACGTACAAAAAAAAGATAAAAAATGTGACATTTAATGTAAAGATATCTAACTAGCTCTATTTAAAGAACTTGTCAATCATGAAAAATGAGATATGGGCGGAATAAAGAACATAGAATGATTATAAAAATTTTATACAGAAGTTTTACTTGTGTCTTCAGGCCCCAGTTTTCTTATTTGTGAAATGAAGGGGTTGGACAAGATGGCCTCTGGGTCCTTTCCAGTTCTGAATCTATGATCCCATTTTGTAAATCAATTGCCATAATGAAGAAAACAAAAAAGAGCCTACAAAGCACTTTGGTCAGCCAAGATTTTACTTCTCTGCCAAGCAGAGAAATACAGGAGTTAACAATAAAACAGGTTAAGAATATAAACTAAACAGGAGAGTAAAGTGGAAAGAACATCATCTTTAGAGTCAGAGGACCTGGGTCTCTCTTTTTTTTTTTTTTTGGTTTTTTGGAGGGCAGTTGGGGTTAAGTAACTTGCCCAAGGTCAGGCTAGGTTTTTTCTTTGTGTGTGCCTGTTAAGTATCTGAGGCCAGATCCAAACCCATGTCCTCCTGACTCCAGGGCCAGCGCTCTACTCGATTCGCCACCTAGCCACCCCAACCTGGGTCTCTTCTGATATTTACTACTTGCATTACTTTGGACAAGTCACTTAGTCTCCCTTGGCCTCTATTTCTTCTAGTTCCAAAGCTAGACTCTTGGGATCTTTGTGATAAAGATGAAAGAAAATTATGGAAAGTGTCATCTCATAGAACTGAGAGAGCATTCTAAGGAAAGCTCAGTGAGACATCCAACTTTGTCAATGGATCCAGGTTATTTATGGATAAAACTGAAGGATAACCAATAGAATAAAAATGGAAAGAAATTGTAGAGACTTTTTATAAATAATTTTATGGAAATCTTTAATTAAATATCCCCTTTATTTCTGAACAGAACCTTCTCTTGTTCTACCCTCAGAGAACCATTCCTTGTAACTAAGAATGAAAAGAGGAAAACAGTTATTCAATAAAAATCAATTACCTCATCAATTGCATCTGACAATATAGGCAATACTTCATACCCTCAGTCCCCCACATATGCAAGTAGAGGAGGGAGGGCCATTTTCTTAACTCTCTCCCAGAGTCAAGACTATATTACAGTAATTATACTGCTTCCAATTCCCCTTCTTCCTTTTCTCCCTTCCTTATTTACAACATTGAAGTCATTGTGTATACTGTTTCATTGGTTTACCTTCAAGGTTTTTTCTAATAAACTTTTCATCATCAATGAAAGTAGGAACACACTTTCAGATGCCAATATCACAATTTCAAATAGGCTTAGAGAGGGAGTAGAAATAATTCTAAAGATGACAAAACAGGAAATTCAGGTTAATTAAATGAAGGGTACATGAAGGATATGTGTATTAGAGGTGACAGAATTGTGAATACATCAAGGAATCAATTCACAAGTTATCAAGAAAGGAAGATACCAAAGATTGGGTGGGAGAGAGAAGAGAAAATGTCAGGCCTTATTAATACTTCTCCAAATTACCAAGATACAGCTAAAATACCAATTAACAGCTACCTAACTTTTCTGTCAATTTTAATTTTTTAATAAAGAATAATCTACATGTACAGGTAGGGTATCTTTGATGAGGGCATTAGGAAAGAGCAGTTTTTCACAAGTTATATTCCACTGTAATTTACTATTTTATAATCACCCAAGATGTAAAGAATATGAGATCCCACTGTGTTTATTTATTGACCATAAGAAATATGTTACTTTTATAAATTAAACATTGCCTTAAGGTCTCTCTTTTAACAAGATGATATCTCATATGCATACTTCAAAAAGAGATAAGATTACTTAAATGATATAACACACCTTTGATCATTAATATCAGGTGATGCATAAAATTGGGGACACATACTCACCAAAGTTGTTCACAGTACTATCTCAGAGAACCAGAACAGAGTCCAAGTTGAAGAGGGATTCCCTCTTTTTAAAAAGTTATCAAGATCTTCTTGGTTATGGATAATACTATTCTTATGATATCAAATCCTACTACAGAATCTCATGGATAAGATTCAGAGAGAATTTGGTGTAACTCTCCATATAGATAAAATCAAATAAATAAAGAATACCTATTTACTCATTCATTCATCAAACAAGCATTTATTATGTCCATTCATTTGCTCACTCAACCAACAGGCAATTATTAAGTATTACATATAAGGCACTATACTAGATGCTAGAGATACAAGGACAAAACCAAAATAGTTCTTGTTCTCACAGAATTTATATTCTCTTGAGGGAAGGTAAGTAAATAGAAAATAATTTTCAGTGGGTAGGGCATTAGCAGAGAACAAGATCAATCTCATATAGGAGATGGCATTTACTATGAGATTTGAAGGAAACTACGGAATGTAAAAGGCAAAAGTGAGGAGGAAGAGCATTCCAGGAATGGAAGAGACACTGTTCAAAGTCATGGAGATAGAAGATGAAATGATATTTCATGAAACAGGAAGCAATCCAGTCTGGCTAAAACAGAGTTCATGAAAGAGAAAAGAGTAATATGCAATAAAGCCTCAAAAGGCAGGTTAGAGTTACATTGTGAGGGGCTTTTAAATGCTAAAAGAAGCAGCTTGCTTTTTCCCATAATCAAGAGGTTGTCACTAGAGTTTCTTGAGAAGAGTAGCACGATTAGACGTGTGCTTTAGGAATATTAATTCGACAATTGTATGGAAAATGGATTGAAGAAGAGAAGAAACTGGAATCGGAGCCCAATGAGGTGGCTACTGTAGTATTTTAGGCTATAAATGATAAAAGTCTGAACCTGAGGGATAGTTTGAGTTGAAAGGAGGGGCCCAGATGCAAGGCATATTATAGAGATAAAAATCAATAAAACTTGGCAACTAATTGGATTTGAAGGATAAGAGAGAGAGAAGAGGCAAGGATGTCTGTAAGACTGTGGACCTGGGGGACGGAGCCAAGATGGTGGAGTAGAAACAGCACTTCCAAGGTTCTCTGCCCCACACAACTTCCAAACCATGTAAAAGGGGACTCTGAACAACTTCTGGAGCCCCAGCACCCACAGAACAACACAGAGAAGCTAACCTCCCGCTGAGGAGAACCTAGCAGCCCTGAGGCAGCACAGCGTGCTGGGAACTGACAGTGTAGCACTCTGGGAGCTGAGCCCAGGCCTGTGTGAGCCTCGGTTTTAGCCCTAGGGCAGCTGGGCCAGCAGCCGGCTGGAGGGACCCCAGAACACCAGCAGCTGTGGCGATTCCAGAATTATCAGCACAGATATGCCTAGGACAAAGTGAGAGGTTAGTGCCCTATGGACTTTGGGACCAGTATTTGGGGAACACATCGGCTTCCTCCCCTGGGGGCGAAAAGCTGCTGAAGAAACAGAAGCCATTTTACAGTGTCAGTGGCTGCTCTTGCTCCTGGTCTGCAAAATGTAGGGAGACCCAGAAATCAGTCTGGGGGTTAATCGGTCTTGCTTTAAACTGCCTGGATCTGGATTGTGGTCTGGGGGGAAAGTTTGGGGTGGGTATCCAATTTGCCAAAGCGGGTGGAGGCTTTACAGAGGCCACCCAACCTGTGGAAGTTGTGAAGACCCCACATTTGGGCGGAAGCTCTCCTGTCTGGTGGCAGAGTTCTACTGTGGCAACAAGCCCAAAAATCAAGTAATTAAGTGGCAACATGCCTAGGCAAAAGAAACAAAATATACAGAAAAATTCAACATTGGACTCCTATTTTAGGGGCAAAGAGGATCAAAGCATGGAGGAGGACTGTGAGGTCAGAACTCCTGCACCAAAAACCCCAAATGAAAATATAAGCTGGCTACAATCCATAGAGGACCTTAAGAAGCAGATAAGAGAAATGGGGGAAAAATTGGGAAGAGAAATGATAAAGATGCAAGAAAAGTATGAAATGACAGCCTGACTGAGGAAAATAACACCTTAAAAAATAGACAACTCAAATGGCAAAAGAGGCTCAGAAAGGCAATGAGGAGAAGAATGCCTTAAAAAGACAAATTTGCCAGATGGAAAAAAAAATCTTAAAAGCTCACTGAGGAAATTCATTCCTTCAGAGTTAGACTGGAGCAAATGGAAGCTAGTGACTTTATGAGAAATGAAGATGCTGTTAAACAGATCCAAACAAATGAAAGAATAGAATGCAATGTGAAATATCTCATGAGAAAAAAACCACTGACCTGGAAAATAGATCCAGGAGAGATAATTTAAAAATTATTGAACTACCTGAAAGCCATGATCAAAGAAAGAACCTAGAAATCATCCTTAAAGAAATTCTCAAGGAAAATTGCCCTGATGTTTTAGACCCAGTGGGGGAAATAGAGGTTGAAAGAATCCACCTGAAAAAGATCCCCAAAAGAAAACTCCTAGGAATATTATAGCCAGGTTCCAGAACTCCCAGATCAAGGAGAAAATATTACAAGCAGCCAGGAAGAAACAATTTCAATATTGTGGAAACACAAACAGAATAGCACAGGACCTGGCAGCTTCTACACTGAGGGATGGAAGGGCATGGAATATGATATTCCAGAGGGCAAAAGAGCTGGGATTGAAGCCAAGGGTCACCCACCCAGCAAAACTGAGTATCTTGTTTCAGGGTAAAATATGGCCATTCAGTGGAATAGAGGACTTTCAAGCATTCTTGAGGGAAAAACCAGAGTTGAATAGAAAATTTGACATCCAGATGCAAGAAGCAAGAGATGCTTGAGAGGGTAATCAAGGAAAAGAAATAAAAAGGAACTTATCAAAGTTGAACTATTTGCATTCCTACATGGAAAAACAATAACTGTGTCTGATGAAACCTTTCTCATTATGAAAATAATTGAAGAAGGGTATATGGGCATATGTTTACAGGTATACATGGATAGAGGGCACAGGTTGAATTTGATGGGAAGGGATGATTCTTAAGGGGTGAAGTTAAGAGATGAGAGAGGAAAGTGGCAAGAGGAGATGGGGAGAGACAGGGTAGGGTAAACTATCTCATGTAGAAGAGGCAAGGGGAAGTGGCTGCAGGGGAGGGGTAGAACAGGAAGGCAAAAAGGCAAAAGCATATTCTCATTGAAGTTGGCTCAAAGAGAGAATCACATACATACTAAATCTCACCCTGCAGGAGAGTAGGGGAAAGGGGGATGAGAGGAGGGATGATGGAGGAGAGGGCATTCTGGGGGGAGGGGAGGTTGGAAGTACCTACTATCAAAGAGGGACAGGATCAAAGTAGGGAATGGACCAGGTGGGAGGTGAGATGGGTGGGAGGGAAATATAAGCAGTCTTTTACAATATATCTACTATAATAATGTTTTGCATAGCTATGCATGTACAACACATACTGAATTGCCTATCTTCTCAGAGGGAGTGGGTGACAAGGGAGGAAGGAAATGGATCTGAAGATCAAAGTTTTAAAATTAAATGTTTCATAAGATGTACAGGCATTGGGGCTCAGAGATTCACCTTGCCCTAATGGCAAAGTCGAAGTATGGGAGAGAGAAGATTGGATGAGGGGATATCTAGTGGGACTACTATTCTGGGGTGGTGGGTAGGGAAAAATGGGGGGAAAATTGTAACTCAAAATCTGGTGGAAATGAATGATGTAAACCAGAAGTTAATAAAGCATTTGTTTAATATAAAAAAAAAGACTGTGGACCTGGCCAACTAGAAGATGGTGGTTTCCTCCATAGAAATATGGAAATTAGAAAAAAATGAAAAGGTTTGGGGGTGAGGAAGATGAGTATTACTTTGAACATGTTGCATATGAGATGTCTATGGGAATTACAATGGGAAATACGAAACAGGCAATTAATGCAATGAGACCAAATCTCCAGTGATAGATGAGGGTTGGATCTATAGAGATAGAAATCATCTCTATAATATGATAGTTGAAATCATGGAGACAGATGACACCACTGATGGGCCAAAATGAATACAAGAGGGCCATGGACAAAGGCCAGGGGGTAAACCTACAGATAGAAAGTAGGATAGTACATAGCTGATGATCCAGCAAAGGAGATTGAGAGGGATTGGTTAGATGAATGAACCAGTAAACTCTACTGAGTGGAGAGCAGTGTAATGAAAATCCACAAAGGAAGGACTATTCAGGAGAAGTAGGTGATCAAAAGAATTAAATACTACAGAGCATTCAACAAGAATGAAAACTGAGAAAAGGTCATTGAATTGGGCAATAAAGAGATTGCTGGTAAGTTCAGAGAGGGTAGTTACAGCTGAGTGAGTAATGAGGTCAGAAGTCATAGTACAGGCAGTTGACAGGTGAATGGGGAGAGGAAGTTGAGCAATGAGAATAGGGACCATTTTCTAAAAGTTTACTTGTGAAAAGGAGAAGAGATAATGGGATGACAGATTGAAGGAATGGTAAGGTCAAATAAAGAGTTATTTATTTAGGATGTTTTTTTTTTTTTTAAGGATGAGGAGACCTGGGTATATTTGTCACAAGTGAGGAAAAGAGTCAGCAAATAAGGAAACAAAAAATTAGACTGGAGGATTATTGCAGGTCAAGCATTCAGAAGAAACAGGACTGAAGGCAATCGAGGTGACAAATAGTTTACCCTGATGTGGACAAGAGATACCTCATCAACAGATAATGAAGCAAAGTAGGAGAAAATGGAGAATGATGTCAAGTGGTTTGGTATGAGAAAAGAAGTAGCTCACAGATTATAACAGGAAGTTAAATGGACAATCTATCAAGTTTGTTCATCAGTTCATGTACCTGAGATCAGAGTCCTTAAGCTTTTTTGTCTCAAGAGCCTTCCCCATCTATTTACACTCTTAAAAATTATTGAGGACCTTCCAAAGAGTTTTTATTTACATGAGTTATATCTATTGATATTCACCATATTTGAAATGAAGATATCTTAATAAATATTGTGAATATAGTTTTAACCTCATAGACCCACATGGGTCCCCAGACGACATTTTGAGATCCACTGCTTAGATAAATACTGCAAATGGACAAGATATTGGGCCCAGAATTACATAGGAGGAAGAGAATAAGCTAGATTGCCTTTTCCATGATCCATTAATTGATTCAAGCTTCTCTTGGAAATGAAGGCCCATCTTTTTAACATAAATATGCTATCAGTGATTTTAATGCCCACAAATCATGTAACACTATAGTCTACAGCGAATTAAAAATGAGTATCACTCAGAGAAGAGACACATAGTGATAGTACAAGCAGCCTAATATGTAAAACATAAGGAATTATGCAGTGCTATAGTAAAGGATAACACTGAAGAAACACATGATCCAAAATAAGAGGAACTGTTTATGTGGTAAGAGTGAGGGATAAGTAAGTGGCAATCTGTCTTTCTCACTTGCATCCTGACGTATCAAGGGAAAATCAGAAATGCCACCAGCATGTTGGAGCATTCCCTGGTGGGTGATTATATGAGAAGATATGGACAAAGTTTACACAAAATGGGCAGGGATGTGTAGGTTGTGTGGTAGGATCAATATGTATCAGGGTTCCCCTCTCGATCTTCCCTCCCTACAACATGGGTTAGGCCCTAAACTGAGAAAAAGCCAGGATTTGTTTGACTTTAGGTAGGAGGTTCAAATTTTTCTTGATTCAAATTGTGCTTCCTATAATTGACTTTCTTGTGACTTCTGGATAGGTTGACATATCTTCTTCATCACTTAAGGGAATAAAATGTCCCACCCATGTGGTGTAAGTGCCCTTCATACTTGATGGATAGCACAAGACTGCATGAGTCTCCATACCCCGCCTTACTGGACAGATGCATTTTCATATGGATATAAAGGATTGAAGTAAAGTGCTATTGTATACTTGGATATCCTTATATCCAGGCTAAGTAAACCACTTTATATTAACTTTCAATGACTTACTAATACCTCATTTCATCCCAACATCTAACATGAACTAAAAGGATGTCAGCCCCAACAGGTTGCAATTTGCATTGTTGACAAGCTATCCATAAGGTAAGATCAAACATCCATCTGAATCATTGACTTAGATTGTATATTTTTTTCCCTCTATGCAAGTCTTTCTCTGTTATTGCACAGTTGCCTGGATGAGATCCTGGACTCTTAAAGGCTATGCCAACTGGCATAGTTATTATTCTTATCTATCATTATCTAGTTTTTTTTTTTATTCAGATGGCTCTTACTAAGTTAGAATGGCTTTAAATATAAGTATAGGCCAAGAAATGATAGATTGCATATCTTTGTCTGAATATCAGCCTTGGCAAATTCAGAAAAGCTCACTATTGGAAAGATAAGGTGTGATGAATTTTTAGGACCAGCAAAATAGGGTAAAATCTGTGAAAGTGTGAGATACCCATGCTATTAAAGTCCCAAATCCCTGAATTAGCAAAATAATAACAATTCAGTTTTTTAGCGACTAAGCTTACAACATGATTTTCTATAATTATTCTTTGAGGTAAGTAGTAGTAATATTATTTTCTTCTAACATATGAGGAAACTGAAGTTCAGGGAGGCTATGACTTGCCTAAGGGTATACACTAATAAGTAAAAATTAAGTTTAAATTTGGGTTCTGACTCCAGGACCCATGTTCTTTCAATGGTACAACATCATCTTTTTCCAGATTACAATCTAATTGAAAAGACAAAAAGACAAAAAAAACTAAACAACAATAAAACTAGGTCACCCCACCCTTACCTCCTCTCAAAAAGAGGGTGGGGGAGGAGGTAAAATAATAATAGTTAGCATTTCTATGGTGCTTGGAAGTTTGTGTTGAAAAGTGATCTATTTAGCTGTGCTAAATAGGCAAATGTGCTAAATGGGCAAGTCATTTAACCCCAATTGCCCTCGAAAAAGACCAAAAAAAAAAATACAAAAAGTGATCTACAAACATCATCTCATTTTATCCTCACAACAACCCTGAGAAGTAGTTGCTACAATTACCCCTGTTTTAAAGATGAGAAAATTGAGTCTGAGGTCATATAGGGTCACATAACCAGTGAGTGTCTGAGGTTGGATTTGAACTCCAGATCCAGAGCTCTATCCACTATGTAACCTTATAACTGCCCAAGCAGCAGTAAAAATAAACATAGGGATTCAGTGGATGGGGAGAAGACTTGAGGCTAGGTGCTTAAGAAAAAATTCACAAAGTAGAACTCAACCAGGACTTGAAGAAGAGTTAAGTGTTGAAAAATATGGCAGTGGGATTTGAACCTGTGTTCTTGCCACTCTACTCTACTGCACAGACAAAGCTCTCTTTCTTCATTTTTTTTTTACAAAGCTCTTAGGACATATGCATATCATGATGCCAAGAGGAAGAAATAATTGGACTATTCTATATTGCTATTAGTTCTCCCTAGAGTTTTTTATTCTTCATCACTGGAAAAAGAGAATTAGGTAGCAACAGGTATTAAACAGAGGAACAATGTACTATTGAATATCATTTTGTTTCCCCATTCTAGAGAAGCACCAATTCTAGCATGAAATACTTTATGCTAGTATATCCATTTTTTGTTCATATCATAATTATTCATTTATTCAACAAAGATTTATGAGGTGACTATTATGTATGAGCTATGCAAAACACTGAAGAACATAAAACATGATTCATTATTATACAGGGTCTTCCCAAAGTCTTCATCCAATTTTTTAAAAAAAATCTTAAAATTGCATGAGTTTGGGAATACCCTCTATATAGGAATGTCACATCATCTCCTTAGAAGTGGTAAAGTAGAAAAAGCTGGGGATTTAGAGTCAGAAGACCTTAATTGGAATTCAAGCTCTACCACTTATTTTCTTTGTGACCTTAAATCAAAACCTCCCTTAGCTTCAATTTCCACATTTTCCAAATGGTACTAATAATACTTGTTCAACCTATTTCAAAAGTTTATTGCAAGAGGAAAACTTTGAAAATTCCTTTATACATATCAGCTAGTATTCTCCTTTTCCTCCTCAAATAAACTCCAAGACAACAGAGATTGCCTCTCATTTATCTTCATTTTTTTCTCCACCCAGTATAGTGAATTGCACAGAATAAGCACTTAATAATAATTGAATCAATAAAACAACAAAGGAATAAGGCTTCTGCTTATGGGCCGATATATAAGCAGATAGTGTCAAGGGAATAGTTATTCATTTTATGGATCATCTAGTTTTCTTGCTAATGCATAAACGACAATGTATTTCACCACTATGTGACATTTCCAACAGAGAACAGACAAAGTAACAAGAGGTAAAATTAAAATAATTCCATTTGTAATACAGTAAAAAGAAAATCAGTATCTTTAAATAGAAGGCATGATTTTGAATTCCATCTCTGCCACTTGCTAACCATGTGAAACTCTAGGCAAATCACTTTCTGGACTTCAGTTTCCTCATTGGTAAAATGCAGATAATATCTAAACCATCTCTCACATGGCTGTTACTAGGAAAGTGTTTTGTAAACCCTAAAGCACTGTGAGTTTTGCCTTTCTTTTGTCACTCTGATTAAGCATCTAGTGAGAAAAAAGATTATGGTATCACCTAAAATAAATTTTGAGACTATCTTTGGGTTTCCATTATCTATGATCTCATTATCCTCCTTTACCAAGCATAATGACAATTGGACACATGTGCATACCTGAGAATGAAACTAATTCAGATTTAGATGAAATTATTTGCAACAAGTATATTCCTACCACTAGTGAATTAGACACCAAATGACCCCTGATAAAAGAGAGGTTGATATCATCTGTAAGAACTGGTAACTTGGATGTCATGACCTACACCTTCTAAGATTACACCAGAGAAAATGTTCATTCTAGCTAAGTCAAAGGAATTCCCCAAGGAGTTATCCTAGCTCTACCATGAAGCTAAATACACAATGGCAGCACTTTTCCAAAGTCTCATTCTGCTTGTCTAGAATGGCAATATAGGGAGGAGGGAGGCTTTGCTCCAATAAGAGATAGTATTATTGTAGGAGAGCACAGAGGATCCATCTGAAAACCACTGGATTGCCATTCCTATTGGATTGCAACTCTAGCCAGTATTCCTCTACTCTACTAATTTAATCCTCAACAGATTAAGGTTTAGAATATTTCCATTGATTTTTTTGTTTGTTTCTCTTATCTTAGTGTAGCTAAGTAGAGCAAATTTTGCTAAGACTTAGACTACTTTTTTTAAGCTTATTTATTTTTAGTTTCCAGCCTTCACTTCCATAAGTTTAAATTTTCTTCCTCTCCACTTCCTCCACCCTCCCTAAAATGTCATACAATCCAATACAGACTCTACACATACATTCTCATTAAACATACTTTGACATTAGTCATGTTATAATAGAAGAGCCAGAACAAATAGGAGGAACCACAAGAAAGAAAAAACAAAACAAAACAAGAACATAGTCTGTTTCGCTCTGGATTCAGACCCCATAGTGCTTTCTCTGGATGAGGATGGCATTTTCCAGCATGAATCCTTTGTAATTGTTTTAGGTCCTTGCATTGCCGAGAAGGGCTAAATCTATTAAAGTCGGTCATCACACACTGTGGCTCTGTGTACACTGTTCTCCTGGTTCTGCTCATTTCACTCAGTATCAATTCATATAACTAAGACTTAGATTTCATAACAAAATTTCTAGTTGTACCATAATTTCTCACCTATTTCACACACTCCTCAAATAATAGGAATCAAAAGTTATACTACAAAGTATTCTTTGACTCCATGATAAAATACTCCCTTGTTTAAAAAAATAAACTCATAAGTAAGATTCTTAAAAATCAAGTTTTTTACTTGTAGGTCACACAGATTATCAACATGAATTTAAGTTATATCATGGTGAAAGGAAAATCTATGCTAGAAAATAAATGTTATTTACAGGATAATAGAAAAACTTTAAGAAAAGGTAAAAAAAATCTGTATAATACTCCCTTCTCTACATAATACTTAATATATATATTTTTTTGGTTTTTGGAGGGGGAAAGGTAGAACAATTGGGGTTAAGTGACTTGCCCAAAGTCATGCATCTAGTTTTTTGTGTTAAGTGTCTGAAGCCAGATTTGAACTCAAGTCCTCCTGACTCCAGGGCTGGTGCTCTATTCACTGCACCACCTAGCTGCCCTAATACTTAATATTTTGTCTCTATAGGAAACTTACGTTACTAGAATGTGTTTCGACTTATTTTTCTAATAATGGTTATGGATTTGAATTGATTGGTCCATACTCTCCTAACTAGTTTCTTTTTTTAGAGGGAATGCAGGGCATTTGGGGTTAAATGACTTGCCCAGAGTCACACGGTTAGTAAGTGTTAAGTGTCTGAGGCTGGATTTGAACTCAGGTCCTCCTGACTCCAAGGCCGGTGTTCTATTCACTGCACCACCTAGCTACCCCTAACTAGTCTCTTTTACATGACCAATAGAATTCATCTGGAATGGCCAGGGCTAAAGATTTGATCTGCAAACATGGAAAAGAATGATACTAATTGCGCTGTATGCATACCAAGCTTAGGGTACTGACCCTCATGGCCTTACTGCCTAAGATTTTCATAGGCTTATCAATTTTGAAATGGAAGGAATCTCAAAAACCATCTCCTACCCCAATTTTACATTTGAAGGATTGAGGATGTCAAATGATTTGATTAATAACAATCAGGAAGACAGTAGCAAAATCAGGATTCTAACTCTGAATCCAAAACCATCACACTTTCTACTATATACTACACTGCCTCTTAAGACATCTAATTTTTTTTGCCTTTTTTTGGAGGGCAATTGGGGTTAAGTAATTTGCCCAATGTCACATGGCTAGGTTTTTTTTTTTTTAATTTGTGTGTGCGTTAAGTGTCTGAGGCTGGATCCGAACTCAGGTCCTTCTGACTTGAGGGCCGACACTCTACTTACTATGTCACCTAGCCGCCCCTAAGACATCTAATGTTTATATAGCACCATATTCCCCCTGTTAAAATTCAATTCTAATATATCATTTATCTACATAACATTCTTGTGAGGTATGGGAAAAATAATATCATTTACCAATGAGGAGGTAGAGATGAAAAAGAGTGAAGACAGTATGGTATAGTGAATAGGACACTTGGAATCAGGCCTGGGTTCAAATCCTGCCTCAAAAATTTACTAGCTGTGACCATGTGTGGCTTAGCCTCAGTTTCTTCATTTATAAAACGAGAGTTGTACCTGATGACCTCTAATAATCCTTCCACATTCACATTTATTATCTTATGATCCTATGAATAAATATACTCAGGTAAAATGACTTACTCAATATTTCATAACATATCAGTGATGGACTCAAGAACTCAGCTTTCCTGTACCCTAAATATATCATCTTTCTAATCATCTTCATGACTTTACTGGACAGGGAAGATTTCCAAAGATGATACAGAAGCAATCCAAAAAAGATGAAACCCATAGAGCTCCCAGCCTCCTGTGTACAAATAGTATTCCCAACATTTACAAAGCACTTTGTTTGCAGGGGGTAGAGTAGTGAAGTAAAAGAGTTCTGAACTTGGAGTCACAGGACCGGAGTCACAGGACCCAAGTTCAAATCCTAGTTTTAGACAGCCAACTGGTGTAGTTGATAAAGCACTGGATCTGCCATTGAAAAGGCCCAAGTTCAAAGATGGTCTCAGACACCTACTATTTGAATGACCCTGGACTTAGCCTCTTAACCTTACTTAACCTCTGCCTTAGTTTTTCCAACTGTAAAAAGGGGATAATAATCACATCCACCTAGTGCGGTTGCTGTGAAGAATCAAATAAGATAATATTTATAAGATGCTTACAACAGTACATGGCACATAGTAGGTACTTAGTAAATTTTTCCTTCCTTCCACGCATTCATTCTTCCTGTGTCATTTCAATCTAACAAACCTTATGAAGTAGGGGATACAAATGTGACTAATCCCATTTTACAAATAAGAAAACTGAGGCTCAAAGAACTTACATGATTTGTTCATTGTCACACAGCTAGTAAGTGTCAGAGGCAAAATTGTCTCTGTCCTCTTCTAGTAAGATAGTAGATCATTTACAGTGAACAACAGTTCAAAAGAGCTAGAAAGCAGCTGACAATATAACTTTCTTAACATTTACCCAAAGAGAAAAGTACTCCTCTGTAGTGACATCAGAGGACTGGGAAGAGTTGAGAAACCAGTATATATTTAGAGCCAGATATATTGGGGCAGTTAGGTGGTAAAGTGGATAGAGTCCCAGGACTGGAGTTAGGAAGATTCATCATCATGAGTTCAAATCTGACCTCAGACACTTACTAGCTATATGATCCTGGACAAGCCACTTTACCCTTTTTACCTAAGTTTCTTCATCTATAAAATGAGCTGGAGAAGGAAATAGCAAACCACTCTAGGATCTTTGCCAAGAAAATCCCAAATGGAGTCACAAAGAGTCAGACACAATAGTAAGGAAAAAATATTGATTATTTTTTTTTGGAGGGCAGAAGGCAGGGCAACTGGGGTTAAGTGACTTCCCCAAGGTCACACAGCTAGTAAGTGTTATGTCTGAGGCTGGATTTGAACTCAGGTCCTCCTGACTCCAGGGCCAGTGCACTATTTACTGTGCCATCTAGCTGCCCAGTAAGGAAAAATAAATGCAACTAGTACTCTCTGAAAAGTTAGCTGGAACTTCAGATACATCACATAACACTTTCTAGTTCTTTTTCATTAAACTAATTTCTGTTTTCTATTACAGCCCCTCCTCATTACACTTTATTCCTTCATTACCCTTTATTCCTTTGGGAGCTAGCTGTGACTGGTTGCAACTTGGCAATGGGAAAGTTCTAAAATTATCAGAAGTTTTTAAGGGGTAGGCATGGAAACAGTTTACCTTGTCTAATGGAGAGAAAACACCTAGGGACCTTGAAACTATTTCTAGCTCTGTGGCATTTCTAAAAGCAAAGTCAAATGGTACCAGTTAGAGGAATCTCTCCCCCCCCCACACACACTCCTCATAACATTATTTCTTTCAGCACGTTATTATAGAACATACATCAGAGGCATCTAGAGGTATAATAGATAGTATGTTGGGTCTAGAATCAGGAATATCTGAGTCCAAATTTGGCTTCAGATACTTACTAGATGTATGACTATGGACAAGTCACTTAACCTCTGTTTGTCTCAGCTTACCCAACAGTAATAATACTACCAACATTGCAGGATTGTTGTAAGGATCAAATGAGATAATATTTATAAAAAGCCTTTAGCACAGCGTCAGACATATAGTAGACATCATATACCTTATTATTTCCTTCCCTTCCCATTTATCTCAACCTCTTAGTTTGTACTACCGCTATTTCCCATTACGTTCTGTTGACCTGTTTTATAATAGCCTGTCTACCTTTCCTTTCTCTGTTGAACTATAAGCTCCTTGAAGTCAAGGACTATAGTTTTTTCTTCTTTTATCTCATCTTACTGGCTATCTCCATCTGTTTGAAATCTAACTTAGTTGTTGTTGTTGTTGTGTCATTTCAGTCGCATCCATTTCTTTTGGGATTTTCTTGGCAGAGATACCAGAGTAGTTTCCTTCTCCAGCTCATTTTACAGATGAGCAAACTGAGGCAAACAGGGGTCATGACTTGCCCAGGGTAACATAGCTAGTAAGTGTCTACAGCTGGATTTGAACTCATAAAGATGAGTCTTCATGATTCCAAGCCCAATTTAACTGGAAACATCATTTTTCCCCCAAAATTTTTGATCTTCTTGCTTCTCCCCTAGCATAGATCAAATCCATGAAGTGGTTAGCATACTCTTATATCCACTCAGTGCCATCAAGCAAGCATCAGCTAAAAAGCCATATAGTCTTTACTTGTCAACATACTTATTCAATTCCATTCAAATTTAATAGATTATTTATCAAGCATATTCTAATTCAGAAAGCACTGTCAGGCACAGAGGAGATACAAAGTTAAGATATGATGTCAAGCATGCCTGTAATTCCTATTGCCAGGGAAGCTGAGGCTGGTGATCTCTTGAGCCTTAGAATTTCAAGACAAAGTAGTGCTTAATATCCAGTACCAATATGGTGAACTCCAGGGATTGCGGATCCACCAGGCTACCTAAGGAGATCAAGTAGATATGCATGTCAGTAGTGAGACTGGCCTGGGAGTAGCTGCTCTATGTGCACCTTGTGCAAGATAGATCTAGTCTAAACAAAAAACCCAGAAGAAAAGAAAACCTGAAACAAAATATACATAAAATAGAAGATTGCCCTCCTATAAGTCACCATCTTGTGATGCTCATTTCCTACTACTACAGGCAATATATTCCAATTATATTTTTTCCTACTACTTTCCCTGCATTGATCCCATCTTCAGTCCTGGTGCTCCTCCCTCCACCCACCCCTACCAGGAATAACTTTACTCCCTAAATGAGGCAGGGTGGAATAGTGGAAAGAACAGTAGATCAAGAGTCAAGGAGACCATGATTCATTTTACTCCTTGACCACCAGATGCCTTATTGCCAACAAAGTATGTGTTCTTCTCATATACTCTCAACATGTGTTTAACCCCTTCCTTTCTCACCATGGAACCATAATCATTTCAATATTATCATTGCCATTTTATTTCCTTCTGGTTCAATTCACAATCCCTATAACTTTTCCAACCAAAATATTCCTTACTGGTCACTACTCTTCCATTTATAGTTTCCCCTCTATTAAGAGAATAAACTTTTGCATTTGGATCCCTAGTGGTTGGCACTTTTTAATGCTTTTCCCTCCATTCATTCAGTAGGACACAATTCTAGCAAATCCTACCAAGTTAGAAAGATTTCTGAGTGTGATCCAAGCAATGAATTATATGCAGCAGCTACTTCCCAGGATTGTCGTAAGGACCAAACGGGATATTTATGAAGTGTTTAGTACAATGCCTGGCACATAGTAGACATTTAATAAATACATATTTCCTTCTTTCCTCCTTTCCTCTCCTCTCCTTTCCTTTCCTTCCTCCCTTGCTTCTGTTTTAAAAGCAATTCACCTAAGTTTAGAGAGGTTTATCACCAGGTTGGGGTGTAGTTACTGATTTTTTTTCCCAGAGCAATGACTAAAGACTATGCACCAAATTATATAGGCCATATGATTTGTATTAGTGAAAAAAGTATGCCCAAACAAACAAAATAGTAGATCTTTGAATACAGTCTATGTATTATCTTATAGTTAATATCATTTGTGATACTTGGACAGAACCATGTTTTTTTTATCAGTGTGGATACCCTCTGTACTCATGCTATATCCCATTCTTGCCTTCTCCTCCATGCAATTCTTATCTATATTTTCTCTATTAAGCTTTCTTACTTAAATTAAATTCTTTTCAAGCAAAGATTATTACAGGTCTATCTCATTCCAAAATTCCCAGAGAATTTTTAGAGTTAGGAGGGAACTTGGAAATCATCTCATCTACTACCAATCCTCATCTGACAGATGAAGAAATTCAGGCCCAGGGAGGGAAGGTGACTTTTCCAAGGTTAGAAAGCCTGCTGTCCGAACTAGAAAACCAAACCTTCTGACTCACAGTGCAGTGTTCTTTCCAATAGACTATTTAATGTGTGAATGCTCAGTAAAAACTAATTGAATCTACAGCCATCTGGATCTTACAGATGTTCCCAAATAGATGGTGTTTTGGGGCATTTTTTCAAAGCACATTTTTCAGGTTCATAGGTCATCATCTACAACATTAGAATATGTGGAGTAAATTAATTTCTTGCCGGGTTTGTTTGTTTTTTTTATGGGGAAACCGAAGTCAAGTAATCAGTATGAATTGAATGAGTCAACATCAGCAGATGTGTCAGAATAAATGGTATGGTCTTCATATGCTATCGTCCATTATTCAGAATGAGTCACTCATCCACAACCCTTTTCCTTCTTCTTCTTCTTAGAAAGAAGCATGGGCTTAACATCTCCCTTGAATTAATTTTAAAAAGACACTATCTATATAACATTGAATGGTTCCCTTCCACTCTATTTTACTTCAATTGCATTTATATTTGAAAAACCCCAATGTTCTATTCTAAGCTGTTCTGTGAAGCACGCATGTGGCTGTAGCAAAGTCCCTTTTTCTTTCTAGAACTCAGCTCTTTTCTCTACAAATAAAATGAAAGACTAGATTAGATTAGCTCTAAACTCTCTTAAAGCTCCAAGATTCTAAGCTGCTCATTTTTATTTTGACATGCTAACATGCTATCTTGCCTTAAACACTTTTCGTGAAAATAACATAGAAGCTCACGTACTACCTTCTACATGAAATCTTTCATGATACCCCTAGCTTCTACTGTTTTCCCCAAATTATGCTGTGCTTATTTTTATGTCTATATAATACATACAATAATACAAAAGTCTTAGGGCAATTAAAGCTATTAAAGAGTAAAACTTCCCTAAGACTTAGGGGACATGCCGTACTTGGAAACATTAACATTGCTTTCCTAGTTAGGATATAAGCTTTTTGACTGTAGGTACTGTTTCACTTTTGCCTTTGTATCCCCAGGGCTTAATACAAAGAAGCAGTTTAATAAATACGCGGAGGAAATTCACATCCTTGAGAATTTGCATATAGAGAACTATTCTATTTGTCCCCTCTCCATTGACAGGAGCCTGAAACCTCAAATTGGGGTGAGTGGAATGATTCTGGAGGTGCTACTTATTCAAAGACACACTTTTCTTGTTTCCCAGATCAATGGATATGAGTTCTCTTCCTCTTTCAATGTTATTTACCTTTTTTCTATGCATTTAATCAGCTTTTCTAACTTTCATTAGAATTTTATCTGTACCTGTTCACTAGATCATGAGGTCCTTGAGGGAAGGGGTTATAGTTTCATCCTTGAATCCTGGTTATCACAATGCCTTATACATAATAGGTATTTAATGCAAATATTTAATACAAATCTGCAGACTTAAGTTTAACTGAATTGTACCCTGACTGAAATTGAGATCTTCCTATATTTATTTAACACCAAACTTAAGGCCCCATTTAGAGGACTCAGGGTTTCAATTTATCCTTGACCCTATCCTAAATAGTGCCATCCCTTGAAATTCACCAAAGAAACATAGCCTAAGGTATAACACATCCTTGGAAAAACCTAAGTAAAAACTTTAGAACATGCAGTTTGGGTTTCTCCACTTTATGGGAAACAAAATCCAACCAGAACTGATACAATGGATGATCATACTAACTCAAAGCAAACATTTTCTTTGGGTATTTACAGTTCAAATTCTCCCTGCCTGAAACTATAAGGATACATGACTCAGTAGGAAGAGGAGTAACAATAGCTCTATTTTACTGCTAAGGGATCCCAAAGTTCTTTTTTAAATTAAAAGGCTCGTTGACCCCACCAAGGTTAGAAGATTGGTCATTTTGGCACTTTCTCACCAGGGACCCCTGCAGGTGACTCAGAATTATTGAAAGGGTTTACTAAGATCCAAGATGAGATAAGCTTTGGAAACTAATTTCCCATGAATCCCATAATATAACATCCTACATCTTCTTCTCTACAAAAGCTACAGCCTTCATACTTAGTAAGATTTTCATTATCAATGTAACAAAAACATAGGCATAATCTCAAAATCTACAGTTGAGGAAAGCAACAAATTCTTCCTCTATACATTTCAAAGTATACAAGAAAAAGGTAAAACGTTATTCCTGAATATAAACAGTAGCTTTTCCTCTCCTCCAACATTTATACTAATACTCAATTCCTCCAATGAGTGCCATTCCAATCCCACTAATATCAACCATATTTCCCCTCGGGGCTCTGTAGGAGATAGAATACTGAAGAAATCCCTGTAGAGACAAACAAATTCTCATTAAGTTGGTCACAGTGAAAAAGCAGGCAGCCTTCAGCAGTAGAATTCAATTCACCAGAGCTGAGGATTGAAGACAGAGAAAGAGAAGAGGTACCTCCTTTAAGGTGAATCAATCAGAAAAAAAAATCAGGCAGCCAAATCTTGGCTCTGAAAAGAACCATATGCAATAAAACCACAACTATCCAGAGACTTTCAGTTAACCAGATTTTATCCAGTGGTCAACTTTCAGCAGAAAGAGGCATATCATAAAAAAGTCATCTTTTCACACATTTCAAAAATAAAAACCACTAATATAATTTCTAAAGTTCTCTTCTCTCACTATACAGGTAATGCAACTAGCTCTAACAACTTTTCCATCTGTGTTTATTGGAAGATGGGAGGCAGTTGGGGTACTGGATCTATAATTAGTAATAGTGACAAGGTATTAGAAGATCCTCAATTATGAAAAGAACGATCAGAAAAATGGTCTTCATGGTACACTGAAGAACTGAATTTGAAGTCACAGGACATGAGTCTGAATCCCAGTTGCTGCATAAGTCAAAATCAATTAGATTCTGTGGGCCTCAGTTTCCACATCAGAAAATGAAAGTGCTAGATTAAATTACTTTTATGGTCCCTTTCAGCTCTAGATCTGTGATCCTGGTATATCTCAAGAAAGATTTTCACTGGGACACTAATGCATTGTTGGGGGAGTTATGAACTAATCCAATCATTGTGAAGATCAATTTGAAACTATGCCCAAAAGACTACAAAAATGTGCATACCCTTTGACCCGGCAATACAACTACTAGGTCTATATCATAAAGAGATGAAAAACAGGGGGAAAGGACTTTTTGGTACAAAAATATTTTTTGCAGTTCTTTTTGCGGTAAAAAGGAATTGGAAATTGAGGGGATATCCACCAATTGGGTAATGGGCTGAACAATTTGTGGTATCTGATTGTAATGGAATACTGTTATGCTATAAAAAAGGACAAACGGAATGATTCCAGAAAAATCTGGAAAGACTTACATGAACTGATGCCAAGTGAAGTGAGTAGAACCAAAAGAACATTATACATGATAACAGCAATTGTGTATGATGACCAATTGTAAATGACTTAGTCATTCTCAGCAGTACAATGATCTAAGACAATTCCAAAAGACTCATAACAAAAAAATACTACCCATCCCCAGAGCAAGAACGGACTGAGTCTGAACTCAGATTGAAATATAATATTTTCACTTTATTTTTCTCATGGTATTTTTTGGAGGCTATCTATGTTTTCTTTTACAACATGACTAATATGGAAATGTTATGCATGATTACACATAGATAATCCATATCAAATTGCTTATCATCTCAGGAAGGGGAGAGAAAAGGGAGGAAGAGAATTTAGAACTCAAATTTTTAAAAAATGAATGTTGGGGCGGCTAGGTAGCACAGTGAATAGAGTGCCGGCCCTGGAATCAGAAGGACCTGAGTTCAGAGCCGGCCTCCAACACTTAATCCACACAAACAAAAAACCTAGCCGTGTAACCTTGGGCAAGTTACTTAACCCTAATTGCCCTAAAGGGGCAGCTAGGTGGTGCAGTGAGTAAGAGCGCCGGCCTCGGAGTTGGGATGACCCGAGATCAGATCCGGCCTCAGAAAATGAGCACCCACGCATAAATAATGACTAGCCATGTAACCTTGAGCAAGTTACTTAACTCCAATTGCTTTAAAAAAAAAAAAAAAGGAAAGAAAGAAAAAAAAATGAATGTTAATGTTAATGCATGTAATTGGGAAAAAATAAAACATTTTTAAAAGAAAGACTTTCAATACTGAGGGTGGACAGAAGTTTTCATTTAACTGTATGTTAACCAACTAACCATGATTTAGTTAATTAAAATATCCTCATTTCCAAGTTTGCTGGGTAACCAAGATTTTGCTTTAGATCATGGGCAAATTACTCTCTCTTATTCTGGATCCACCATGATGTTGGTATTTTACTTAGAAAAGGCAGAAAAGGGTCTAAGAATGAAAACTTAAACTAGCATAGACTAAAGGTTAAATCTAGTGCTATTGGTACAAAGAAAAATTATTTTATACATATAATATTAAAAGTGCTGCCTCTTTCCCCCTCCAAGATCTTTTGCATTATTATATCACCAAAATTATTGCCTTTCTGTTTCCTTTGTTTCACCACAGGGAAATCTAAAATCCATTTTTATCAGAAGAGTCTCTTTCCTGAATGACTATGCAGTTCAAAAATCAACCTGGAAGCTTTCTCATCAAATATTAATAATTACTCAGAATCTTGGCCACCAAACCAAGTCACCATCCACATTTTAAAGAGTAATAACAACAATAGCAATAATTGACATTTTATAGAGCTTTAAAGTATGCAAAGCTTTATATACATTTTCTCATTTGTAAAATGCAGGAATAGCATTAGATAGCATCTGAGGCACCTTCAGTCTGTAAATTTATGATCCTACAGTTTCATTTGGATCCCACAACAACCTCAGCAAGTCAGCACTATAGGTGCTATTAGAGATGAGAAGAATGATATTCAAGGAGAATAAATGACTTATCTAGGACTACTCAACAACAACCAAAAAACTGATAGATCTGGGTCTTCTGCTCAAGGCAATTCAATGTACATTTATTAAGGACCTACAACATTCAAGGTATAGTAAGAGGTAATAGAAATACAGGGAAAGAGAAGAATACATCCCTGCCTTTAAGAAATTTAGAATACAGCAAGAAGATGAGACAGATGAAATGAGGTCTGACTCCAAGTTCAGAGCATCATTTCTAGTAATGATTGGAAAGTCAGTGTGGTATAATTTTTTAAAATTAAATTTCATTTTTTCAATGAACAATAATCTCTTTTCTCCTTCCTATGACCATTCCATTGGATGAAAAAAAATACTGTGTAACAGATATACATAGTCAAGTACAACAAATTTCTTGCATTGTCAATGTCCAAAAAAGAAAAAAGTTTCAATTTGTACCCCAAGTTTATCTCCTCTTTGTCAGAGGATAAATATATGTTTTATTTTTAATTTTCTAAAATCAAGGTTGGTCATTCCATTGCAGTGTATAATGTTCATAGATCATAGATTAAGAGTTAAAAGAGGTCAAGATGGCAGAGTAAAAGGCAGGTGCTCATCTGAGTTTTCCCAAGTTACCCTCCATACAATTTTAAAATAGCACCTCAGAATGAATTCCGGAGTGGCAGAACCAACAAAAAAATAAGATGAAACAATTTTCTTTTTTTTTTAATTTATTAATTTATTAGTTTAGTTTCAGTTAACAAGATTCAATTCCATAGTTCCTTGGTTTTCAAATTTCCTTTACTTCCCTCCCCCCTCCCCTCACGACAGCATATAGTACAGTATAGGGTCTGCAAATGCATTCATATTAGACATTATTCCAATTACAAAGGCATATTGTATTAGGTGGGATGAAAGATGGTAAGGAAGAAATAAAACCAAACAATGAAAAGAACGAGATCATTTAGTTTGCTTCCATCAGGATTCAGGCTCAGTTCTTTCTAGTTATATCTCTGGATGGCACATTTCTCACTTTCTTGAGTTATTCGGATTTAACTTATATCACTGCATTGCTGAAAAGAGTCCAGTCTGTCATAGTTGGTCATCACAGATATGTTATGTCTGTGATTGTATACAAGTTTCTTCTGATTCTACTCTTCTCGCTCAGCATCAGTTTGTATAAGTCTCTCCAGGTAATTATGAAATCCGTCACCTCTTCATTTCTTATAGCACAACAAAATTCCATTACATTCATATACCACAACTTGTTTAGCCATTCCCCAATTGATGGGCACCCCTTTAGTTTCCAATTCTTTGCAACCACAAAAAGGGCTGCTAAAATATTTTTGTACATATGGGTCTTCTCCCACTTCTATGATCTCTTTGGGATATAACCCTAGAAGTGGTATTGTTGGGTCAAAGGGTATGAAATTATTTATAATCCTTTGGGCATAATTCCAGATTGCTCTCCAGAATGGTTGGATAAGTTCACAACTCCACCAGCAATGTATTAGTGTTCCAATTTGTCCACATCCTCTCCAGCATTTGTCACTTTCTTGTTTTGTCATCTTAGCCAATCTGACTGGAGAGATGTGGTATCTCAGAGTTGTTTTGATTTGCATTTCTCTAATTAATAGTGATTTAGAGCATTTCTTCATATGCTTATAGATATCTTTAATTTCTTTCTCTGAAAACTTCCTATTCATATCCTTTGACCATTTCTCAATTGGGGAATGACTTGTATTCATATAGATTTGGCTCAATTCTCTATAAATTTTAGAAATGAGTCCTTTATCAGAGACACAAGTTGTAAAAATTCTTTCCCAGTTTCCCACCTCCCTCTTGATCTTGGTTACATTGGCTTTGTTTGTGCAGAAGCTTTTCAATTTAATGTAATCAAAATTACCCATTTTGCATTTTATAATGCTCTCTAATTCTTGTTTGGTCCTAAAATCTTCCCCTCTCCACAGATCTGTCAGGTAAACTATTCCTTGCTTTCCCAAATTGCTTACAGTATCATCCTTTACACCTAGATCATGCACACATTTAGACTTGATTTTGGTATATGGTATTAGATAGTGATCTATGCCCGCTTTCTGCCATACTGTATTCCAGTTTTCCCAGCAGTTTTTGTCAAATAGTGCATTCTTATCCTAAAAACTGGGGTCTTTGGGTTTATCGAACAATAGATTACTATATTCATTAACTGCTGGGTCTCCTGCGCCTAATCTATTCCATTGATCCACTACTCTACACCTCTGCCAGTACCAAGCAGTTTTGATGACTGCTGCTGTATAATACAGATTAAGATCTGGCATAGCTAGTCCACCTTCCCTAGCATTTCTTTTCATTAATTCCCTTGATATTCTAGACCGTTTGTTTTTCCAAATAAATTTTGTTATTATTTTGTCTAACTCCACAAAGTAGTTTTTTGGTAAATTGATTGGTATGGCACTAAATATATAGTTTAGTTTGGGTAAAATTGCCATTTTTATTATATTAGCTCGACCCAGCCACGAGCAATTGATATTTTTCCAACTATTTAGATCTGCTTTTATTTGTGTGAGAAGTGTTTTGTAGTTGTGATCATATAGATTCTGGGTTTGTTTTGGCAAGTAGATTCCCAAATATTTTATAATGTCTACAGTGACTTTAAATGGGATTTCTCTTTCTATCTCTTGCTGTTGAGTTTTATTAGAGATGTACAGGAATGCTGAGGATTATGAAACAATTTTCTAGCCTAAGACAACTTAGAAGGATAACATGAAGCCTGTCTTACTAGAGTGAGAGTAGAATATAGTCCAGTGCAGGTGCACCCCAAGCCATCAGCAGGCCTTGGGGGAGATTGAATTGGCAGCAATGGCTTCAGAGCTCTTGGTCCATAGATGGTAAGGGGATTGGACAACTTGTCAGAAGGAGATTACAGGGAACTCTTTGCTGGCATTGGGTGGAGGGCTCTGTTGCATTGCCCATAAGCAGCTCCTGGTCACAGTCCCAGGGTGAGAAGGAGCATCACTAAATTAGAATGTGCAGTTAGAAGGGAGCAAGGAATCAGTGCACAGGTTTAAGGCTGAAAAAAAAAATGATTGTGGTCATTCACAGAAAAAAGCACTGGCCAGGCGAGCAGTGACTTGCTCACCTTAAATCATGCCACGTTGGAAGAACTGAAAACTTACAGACCCCAGACCTTGGTCTGAAAACAATAGCACAAAAAATCTGAGGCTTGGGACCGTGTCCCTTCTACTCCAGCAGAGCCCTTTAACGCAAAGTTAAATGTCAAGGAATGCACTGGAAAATGAGCAAACAACAGCAACAAAAATAAACCTGACCATAGAAAGTTACTGTGGTGACAGGGAAGATCTAAACACAAATTCAGAAGACAACAAAGCCAAAATAGAGATGAGTAGAGCCTCAAAGAAAAATATAAATTGGTTTCAGGCCCAAAAAAACTTCCTGGAGGAGCTTAAAAAGGATTTTAAAAATCAAATAAGAAGGGTAGAGGAAAAATTATGGAAAGAAATCAGAGTAATACAAGAAAATCATGAAAAATAGAGTCAACAACTTGTAAAGGAGGCAGACACACCACAAAAAAAGAAAAAACACTGGAGAAATAACGTCTTAAAAAACCAAATAGACCAAGTGGCAAAAGAGGCACAGAAATCCACTAAAGAGAAGAATTCCTTAAAAAGCAGAATTGACCAAATGGAAAAAAATGTACAAAAATTTACTGACTAACTTTTTAAAAACTAGAATTGGCCAAATGGAAAAAAAGAGGTACAGAAGCTTACTGAAGAAAAAAATTCCTTAAAAATTAGAATTGGTCAAGAGGAAGCAAATGACTCCATGAGACACCAAGACAAAAGAAGAAAATGTGAAATTTCTCACTGAAAAAAACAACTGACCTGGAAAATAGATTAAAGAGAGATAATTTAATAATTATTGGACAACCTGAAAGTCATGATCAAAAACAGAGCCAACACATCATATTTCAAGAAATTATCAAGGAAAACTGTCCTGATAATTATTATTATTATATTATAACCAGGAATATTATAGCCAAATTCCAGAAAGCAGAAAATACTGCACATGAACAGAAAGAAATAATTCAAATATTGTAGAACTACAATCAGGATCACATAAGATTTAGCAGTTTATACATTAAAGGTTTGGAGGGCTTGGAATATGTTACTCCAGAAGGCAAAAGGGCTAGGATTACAACCACAAATCACCTACCCAGCAAACTGATTGCAAACCTTCAGGAGTAAAAATGGATATTTAATGAAATAGAAGACTTTCAAGAATTCCTAATGAAAAGAACAGGGTTTAATAGAAAATATGACTTTCAAATATAAGATGCAAGTGAAGCATAAAGAGGTAAACAGGAAAGAGAAATCATAAGAGAGTCAATAAAGTTAAATTGTTTATATTTGTACATAGGAAGATAATATTGGGGACTCCTAAGAAATTTACCTAAAAAAATGAAATTAAGGGGTCAGAAAGACAAGTGTACTAGAAGAAGGGGGAAAGGAGATATGGAATAGGATAAATTATCCCACATAAAAGGGACACAAAAGAGCTTTTACAATGGAGGGGAAGATGGGAAGGGAGATGTGGGAGGCAATACTTGAACCTCATTCTCATCAGAATTAGTTCAAAGAGAGAATAATCTACACCGTCAGCTGGGTATAAAAATTTATATTACCATATGAGGAAGTACTGAAAGCAGATAAGAGAAAAGGAGGTGGAGGTGCTGATAGAAAAGAGGGTGGAGGTCAGGGGGGCAGGGTGGTTAGAAGCAAATAATTTTGAGGAGGAACAGAGTAAAAGGAGAAAGAGAGAGGATAAATAAGAAAAAAATAGGATGGAGGGAAATACACAGTAATCTTAACTGTGAAGAAATTTTTACAGCAAGTTTATCTGATAAATGTTTGCTTATATGCTTAAGATAAATTCCTTAAATACATAGAAAACTGAGTCAAATTTATAAGAATACAAGTCATTCCCTAATTGATTAAGTGGTCAAAGGATATAAATAGACATTTTTCAGATGAACTAATCAAAGCTATTTTAGTCACCTGAAAAAATGTTCTAAATCACTATTGATTAGAGAAATGAAAATTAAAACAACTTCTCTGGTACCACCTCATACCTATCTATCAGATTGGCTAATATGACAGAAAAAGAAAATGACAAATGTTTGAGGAAACAAGGGATGCTAAAGCACTGTTGGTGGAGTTGTGAACTGATCAACCATTCTGGAGAGCAAGTTGTAACTACATCCAAAGACATATAAAACCATGCATACCTTTTGACCCAGTAATACCACTGCCAGGTCTGTATTTCGAAGAAATTTAGAAAAAATAAAAAGGAAAAGAGCCCATATGTACAAAAATATTTATAGCAATTGTTTTTGTGGTGTCAAATAATTGGAAATTGAGAGGATGCCCATCAATTGAGGAATGGCTGGACAAGTTGTGGTATATGATTGTAATGGAATACAGTTGTGTTATAAGACATGACAAGCAGGAAGATTTCAGAAAAATTTGGAAAGACTTATATGAATTGACACTTAACGAAGTGAGCAGAACCAGTAGAACTTTGTACACAGTAACATCAATATTGTTCCACGATCAACTGTGAATGATTTAGTTATTATAAGCAACATAGGGATCCAATACAATGCTGAAAGCCTTAGGAAGAAAAATGCTATCCACCTTCTGAGAAAGAATTGATGGGAGTATGAATGTAGACCAAAGCATACTTTAAAAAAACAAAAAACAAAAAAACCTTTCTTTTACTTTTCTTTTTTTTTGTTCTTTTTTCCCCACAACATAACTAATATGGAAATATGTTTTGTAAGATGGCACATGTATAACCTATATCAAATTGCTTGCCTACTCAATGAGTGGGATTGAGAGAGAAGAAGGGAAAGAATTTGGTACTCAAAATTTTAAAAAATGAATGTGTCATATAATTGGAAAAAAGTTTTAAGAGTTAGAGGGGGGGGAGGCTAGGTGGCACAGTGAATACAGCACTAGTCCTAGAGTCAGGAGGAACTGAGTTCAAATCTGCCCTTAACACTTACTAGCTGTGTGACCTTGGGCAAGTCCCTTAACCCAGTTCCCCTGCCTTCCCCCTCCCAAAAGCAAAAAAAAATAAAAAGAGTTAGAAGAGACCTTAAAGGTTTTCTAGTTGGACTCTGATTTTACATGTCTACTCTGAGACCAGCATGATCTCACCATCAGTATAAGCCCAAAGATGAAGAGTTACTGGGCAAGTAAATTTCCAATATGGGAGATTAAGGCAACAGGGAAGGGACTGACCAAAATAGGAAAATGACTGTTAAGGAGGGAGGAAGGAAGCAAACATTAATTAAATACCTACTATGTATCGGGCATTATGCTAAGAATTTTCAAATATTATATCATTTGATCTTCACAACAACCCTGAAAGGTTAGTGTTATTATTATCCCAATTCCGAGGTTGAGGAAATTGAGGCAGAGGTTAAGTGACATGCCTAAGGTCACACAGCTAATAAGGCTAGATTTGAACTCAGAACTTCCCTACTTCAGGTCCAGAACTCTACCTACTATACCACCTTGCTACCTCTAAAGTAACTGTCTCAGCTTTACCTAGGACTGTCCCAGAGTATAGACTATTAAATAAGTAAAGATATAGAGCTTAGCATGTCTCTATAGAACTTAACTGGACTAGAAAATGGAGCTGCAGGTTTCCTATGTTCCCCACCACCACCAAAGATCCAGGGACCTAGATGTGCAGAATACATTAAAAATTATGTGCTGAGATTGTATTGATTCAAGAGTGGATGAGTTCAAAGACAATTGGAAGGAAAGAATAATTTACTCAAGACTAGTATTATACGAACAACAAAAACCAACCAACCAAAAAAAAAAAAAACAACCCAGTTTTTAATCTCCTAAAGCAGGTTGTAAGATCTTTTTGTGCAAAGGTTGCACTTTATTCAATATCTAACAAAAGTGTACAAAATAATAGGCTTTCAAATAATAGTCTGATTGACCTCCTCTGGTGAACTGCCTCTGCCCAATTATCTGAAGGGATCTTAAGACCATCTAGTCTGGCCCATTCATTTTTTTTTAAACAGTTGAGGAAATTGATACAGCCGACTGATGACTGCTCCAAATTCACAAAAGTAGCACAGACCTAGGATTCTAAGCTAGTTCCTCTGGCTCCAAATCCATCTTCCAGTATTCCATGCGTCTACTCATTTCAGTGAGGATATGGTGGTTTGATTGTCATATGACCTATAAATCTTTTTAGATATTACAAAACTATATAGTAAACAGCATCTTCCCAAAAAAGTAAAGGCCCATCTGCTCAATAGTAACATTTTTAACCAATGTTGCCATAGACATTAAAACATAGAACGTGGCAGTATCTGAAGCACTAAAAAGTACCACAAAAGGGAATGGAGAGGTTCAAGATAGTCTAAACAAACTTTAACATAGAACCAATGAGGAAATCTGTATGACAAGAAGGTGGGTTGTTCACATGGCAAGAGCAAGAATTCAATACTGGTACCCTATGCCAGGTTGGGAAAGAGCAAGGAAGTCTATTAGCTTGCTTTGTGGAGCTTCCATGCTG
This sequence comes from Gymnobelideus leadbeateri, assembly GCA_011680675.1. NCBI lineage: Eukaryota > Metazoa > Chordata > Mammalia > Diprotodontia > Petauridae > Gymnobelideus > Gymnobelideus leadbeateri. The sequence goes on from WOXC01001777.1 coordinate 73,683, forward strand.
GAATTTTGGGGAAAATGGTCATTGTATACAAAAATGGATGGGTTTCAATCTGCATCACTGGAAGGAAAACCATCAGATCACAGACTCATTTGAGAATACATGTTCTATTTCCATAGGGTAAAAGCCCCAAGCCTACTTAAGCCATGATTCAGATGAGTATATAAAAGTAGAAAAGCATCTTACGTCCATCAACTCAGATAGACCTAGCCTAAGTAGAGTAAGGTGAGACCACATTATAAGCAAAAAACAAATGTCTAGCTGAGAGACAAGAGGTCCAACCTCCTGGAGTCAAAGGAACCTAGTACCTACAGAGTCTAGGCTTCTATCACCAAGGGCTAAGCCTAAGAATATCTAGTTAGAATTTTCCTCAAGCATGTGAAATAGAACTAGAAAAGACTAATGAAGGTTTGGGTAGGAAGGAGAGAAAGCAAAAAAGCAACTACAAGAATATGCTCCTTTTAACCTCGTTGCTAAGTACTTTATCAGAAAGTAACCATTTTATCCTCAGGAAAACTGAGTAAAGAAAAGTCATAGACTAAAGTCATCATTGTTGGCTAGTAGAAGTCTGACAGCTCACTAACCCTCATTATAATATGTTTTCCAAACATCCAAACCATGACTGATCTAGAGAAAAAGAGTATGATAATTGTATTGCTAAGTAAGAGAGTCATACTATTGCTAAGAGAGCTATATTTCATTTTCCAAATTTGCCTTAAGAGGATTCAAGTAGAAAAACATAGCTGATTAGCTTTAGACATAGCTACAGAGATTCCAACTCTAGTCATTAAGCCTGAGGAAGAAATCTTTGTGAAATAAATCTCAAAAGTCCTATCAAGATGTTAATGATTTGAAAATACTCAGGTAAATTTTATCGGGTTATTAGAGTCTAAGGTTTTTAAGAGTGACAACCCTTTTAGAAAATTAATGAAAGAAAACTCATTGTGCAAAATCATCAAATTATTTTACTTCCCAAATTCTATCTACTTACCATGGCTATTTATGATCAAAGACAAAATACATATATAAACAGAAATATAACTAGCTGAAACAGTTGCCAGGGGCAATTCAGTGTGGTGGGTGGGGCATGAGCTAGTCCTATGGTTGCATGAGATCATACTGGGAAGGAACAGCTTATAACCCAAAGTCAAGTCAAGCCCTTAAACACACAAGAGGCACCATGGCAATGAGACTGAGGTCAGTTGCTTCCACAAGACCACAAAATGAGGTATGGGGAGATGGTTGTTGCCTCAGGGAAAATGAATGTTCCCCAGATGTTAGTTTGCTGGACCAAAACCTCGATGACCTTGTGCTAAATTATAGGTATATACATAAATTTAGAAAATTATATTTACATCAAAGAAATAATGTACAAATATACAATCTTCAGACATGAGTTCATTCACATCCCTACCCTTAACAGGTTATATTATAAACATGTATTATACATATACAGTGGAGCTATTTTGTGTTTCTACATTTCTGCTATCTGCAGTCTCCATTTGTAAGGTCTCCTCAAAGACCATTTACCCAGACTTCCCTTCTCTCATAGAGCATGGCAAAGCTGTTAGGAAGTTTCCCAGTAAATCAGGCAGATTTAAAACTGGCCTTAGAATAAATAATGCATTGCATAACAAAAGAGAAGAACAACTGATAAAGTATCTGTACATTTACTTGGCCCAATTTTCCTCTAGCCTTAAAGCATTGCACCAAGACAGTCATCAGCACATCAGATTACAGCTCAAGAGAATCAATGCCCTAAAGCATATTCTCCCCAGTACCCACAAAAGAACCTACCAGATCCCACTAATTTACAGCACGAGAGCCAACTCTCATCTTCCCAAAGAATTTGTAATTTATACACTCTAGGCAATCCCAAGACAACACCAGAGTATTCCACACACTAAGAGCTTCCTTCATTTCACTGCATTTATTCTCTGTCTTCTAGAACAGACTTACTAACAATAGATTGTTAGAGGGTCGCTGAAATAGGAAATCCCCAGAAGGAAAGGCACAATATGACAATAAAATGCAACAATCCAGTGGAGACTAGATCCAAATGACAGCATTAAAAACAAAACCAAACCCCCAGTTGTCATGAGAGATTTGTAGGACCATGGGCACCACTCCCCTTTCATTTTACCTGCTTCAGTGTACTTCAATCCCACTTTTTCTTCTTCGTCTTTAGTCTTTGGAGGTGGCCACACAGCCTGGAGTCGTCCAGGAGTTCTATCATCCTGTTCAGTGGGACTCTGGTCAGCCTATTTTAAAGAAAAAGAGGGCAAAGGAGGGGGGGTGAGGAAGAAAGTTGAATAGAAGGTGGCCAGTATCAATCCATTCTTTTGGCTGCTAAAATTTAATGATACCAGCTATCTCTATCTTTATCTCATTTAATCCACACAATGAAGAGTGTATTTCATTACCAATGTGGTTCTATTCCAATGATATAAAATGATGAATTGTGGTGAAAACAAAAGAAGCCTAAATCTTAGCATCATACAGTTTGATATGTTACAGTGAGCTAATAAGTAAAATGGATTTTAGGACAAACCAGGTACAGATCTCAGTTCTGTTTCTTATTGTGTAGAGCCCAAAAGTGGAATTAAATGCTTTAAAGCAGAGAGTTTTAACTTTTTGTTTGTTTCAGTGACCCTTTTTAGCAATCTGGTTGAGCCTATGGACCACTTTTGAGAATAATGCTCTTAAATATATAAGATTACAAAAAGGAAATTTGCTGTAAAAGAAATAGTGTTATCAAAAAGTATTTTTTCAGAACACACATTCAGAATTTCTGCTGTGAAGTTTCTTCTAACCCTAATTCCTATCCAATTCTTTTTCATAAAAAGAATTTTTAAAAGTTATCTCTACATTCTTTTATCATTCTGGTTAGATCTCTCATAAAGGAGAATGAAAGAATGAATATGAAAGGACCTCAGAGGTAAACTCATTTATATGAATTTTAAAAAAGAAATTAATATCCACAGTAACTTGCTATCTTGTAGCTACCTCTGTAATAAAGACATTACTAGCTCATGAGGCAATCCATTCAATTTTTGGATAATCTAGTAGGATAAGGGGAAAGAAAAAACAAAAACTGTTCCTCCTATTGAACCAAAATCTGCTTCCTTGTAACTTACACTCTCTGGTTCTAATGTTTTTTCACTCTGAAGTTTTACAGAGTAAGCCCTTTTTCCAATTTCTGCATGAAAACTGTTAGAGACAGCTATGATGTCCCCTCCCCACCTTTGGGTTCTCTTTCTCAGGTTAAAAATTTCTGATTCCTTTAATGGACACTACAATAAAATAGCTGATAATTCCTGTTACTATTATGTTTGTCTTCCTCTGGAAACATTTCTACTAGCTTTATGCTCCTTTGTATACCAAACACTTATCAAAGACCTTATATTTTACCAAGTGCTTAGCAAGTATCTATTCAATAAATGGTTTAAAAATAAAAGCTGTATTTTATTTGGCAGTTGGAAATGCCTCATTTGCCTATATCACTTTGTATCATACTTATTTGTATGGTCTTATCCTTACCCCTATTGCCATCAGAGTATAAGCTGCTTATAGGCAACAATTGTTATTTATCTTTGAATTACCAGCACTTATCACCATGCCTTGAACATAGTTATTTAATAAATGTTTGTTGAAGTTATTATTATAGAAACTAGGAATACTACATATTCAGATGCCATATAGACATACACATTTAAGATACATTAAAACTAAGTATGCCTATGAAATAGAGGCAACATGGCATAGTGGCTAGGGGATAAGACTCAAGTTCCACCTTTGGCACATACTGGCTGTGTGACCCTGGTCAAGTCACCTGAAATTCCAATGCTCTAGACATGTTGTTGAGAAGTTGTCAGCCTACAAGGTTAGAGAGAGTATTCTCACCTGGGGATTCCCTATAGTACAGAGAATATACATGCACACATATGAAATCACAAGCATAGTCCCTAAATCCATATTTATGAAAATTCATTTGTTTCCTCTTCGTATATACTTGGTCCTATAGTTATGAAAAATCACTAATCACACTTGAAACTAAAGACACTACTCTTACACTAATGGTAAAGTTTATAGGGTGTAGATTCTATAAAAGTATGAGGCCAGTTGTTTCCTTGGTCAAGCCTTGGTCAAACCACGTCTCTCCAGGTCCTCCTCAATATCTAATTCTCTTATTTCCTTGATATGCCTTTGAAAAAAAAGAACAAAATGACCTTCAAGTTAAAACTTCTTTCTAGCTAAAGCTAAAATGTTTTCTAAAGCAAATAGTTTTCCCAATGGCCATAGTATTGTGTCTTCATACTTAGGGTATCTATTCCATGATAGTATTTTCTCTAAGGTATATCAATAATAACATGATTTAGAGCTGGGAAGGTCTCAGAGGTCATCTAGTTCAACTGCATCATTTTATAAATGAGGAAAATGAGACCTAGGGAGGTTAAGTGATATGCTCAAAGATACATGGATAGTAAAGTAACAGAGCACAAATTTAAACCCATATCCTTCAATGTCCAAATTTATAGTGGCAAGCCATAACATTATGAGCAAATATTCCAACAGAAAATGTTAGTAAGTGTTATAGAAGACCTCATTTTATGTTTTGGAGAGATATTTGTTAATTTGGGTAAATTACCTGTTTAAGTTTTATGATTAGGGAATCATAGGACTTTGAGCTAGAAGGAACCTTAGAGATGGCTTATTCCAATCCTCACATTTTGCAAATAAGGAAACTGAGAAACAGAAAGTTAAGTGATTTGTCATACAAGTCAGGATTCAAATTTAGACACTGAACAAATCTGGTTCTTTTACTTATACTGCTCAGTTCCATCAACATGCTTCATTTCCCATTTATTCTACCATTATCCTTATTAGAGAAACTCAAATTATTAATACACACACCCCTTACTATTCCCTAGCATTCAGATAGAGAAACTATTTCACTCAGTCTTTCCAGAGTTAGCCACTTAAAGTTTCAGAATAAATCCCAGGACTCCCAAATCTCAGCTTCTGCGTTCTTTTTACTTTGTGTCTTTTCCCTAGTATCAGATTATTTTTGTATGTTGTCTTTCTTAAAATTTTCAACATGTTTACTAAAGAAAAGCCTATGGATCTCTTTCTATTCTCTGTCATGTCCAATTTTTTCAGCTGGTACTTGTGAGGAAGAAAATTAACTGAAAGCTGGCTCATATCACAGAATAATAGACCTAGAAAAGATCTTAGGAGGTCATAGGTACAGCCCCTTTATTTCCTAGATGAAGGAAGAGAGGTTGATAGTCACAAAGCTGAGATTAGAAGAAAACAAGTGCCTACTACCCCTTCAGAGATAAAATCTCATTTGATCCACACAATAATCTTTGGAGGTAGGTGATATTATATCCCCCATTTTACATATGAAGAAACTGAGGCAGGCAAAAGGTTAAGTGACTTGTCCAGGGTCACAGAGTAAGTGTCTGAGGCAGGATTTGAACTCAGGTCCTCCTGATGCCAGGACAAGTGCTCTATGCACTGCACCACCTAGTAATCTTAGGTATCCTGAGTCTTAGTATTCTGTTTTATCAACATTCTTCCCTGAATTTTTTCATCTTTATGAATTTCTTACAAATAAGGGAAACTATTTGATTATCCCTTTCAGGAATACCAGAGAAGCACATGTCAGGGTTAGAAGTGAATTTAGAAACCCTCTAGAATAGGGGTTCTTAACCTGGGGTATGTGAACATGCCTCTTTAATATTCTGATAACTTTTTCAATATAACTGCTTCCTTTGTAATCCCATATATTTTAAAACTATTTTGTTTTTTAAAGAAAGGGGTCAGACTATAGGTTTTTAAGACATTCTAGTGTAATCCTTTCATTAGAGAGATAAAGAAACTGAGCCTAGAGAGAATGTGAGTTGTCCAAAATCACAGAGGTAATAAGTGGCAGATCTGGTACTACTTCTGATTCCAGAGTTCTTTCTATTATACCATACTCTGCAACTCAGGGCCCCAAACTCAGTGTCCAGACCCTGTCAGTCCTGCCATTCCTAACTGCAAAGGTTTAAAAGCAACAAATTAGCACAATGTTTGTTGAATGAATGAACTTCTGTCCATGCTATTCATTTTCTTGGGATATAACCAATACAGTCCATTTCCAAAGAAAAGACTGAGTTGTTACAGGGGCATAACCAAAAGGCATGAAAATCATAAACCTGGGACTGAATGTCCAGGGACTGAAAACACATGGTTAGGTTGCTTTTTGTACCATGATACTCATTTTTTGTTTTGTTTTGTTTTGAAGTATAATGTTCACTATAATACTCAAATAGAAAGTAGCAGAATAATTAGCATTCCTCATATCCCACCAACTATTGTTTGCAGATCCCCTCTTTACAGTCACCCAGAAAAAGATTGTGGGAAAAAGAACAACCACCTCCATTTAGCCCTAAAATAGGAACGCAACTCTACATACGCTTCTGGAATCAGATGAGCCGTCCCCTGACCTTGACTTGGACCTCTCAAACACAGCTCTTAGCGACTCCTTCTCATGCCTCATCTTCCGCTTGATGGCTTCTAACTCAGAAGTGTCGGCTGTTGACCCTTTTTTGGGGGGCCGAATAAAAAAGGCTTTAAACGTCTCCAGGGCAGTCTCTGGGGGCTTAGGTTTAACCTCTTCATTCTGAGATGGGGCATCTTCAGTCTTGCACTGACTCTCTTGGTCACTATCACTACCCATCTCTTCTTCCTTGGACTGCCCACATCCTTCTCCTTTCTGTTCAGTTTTGGGCATATCAATGTTTAGCAGCTGAGAGATCTGCTCTAAGAGAGTGGGAGTGGCTTTTGAGTCAGGTGTTTTCTCTCCACTCTTCCTAGAGAGTGTCCCTGGTAGGGCTCGAGATTTTTGGACAGGTTGTGTCAGCTTAAGTAAAGCCAGGTCACTGTCTTTTGGTTTAATTTCAGTGATTGTCTCACCTCCCTCAGTGGTGGCCCCCTTCTTCAGCACACGTAACCCACTAAAGAAGGCTGGGAGCTGGAAAGATTTCTCCCCCGATGCTTCTTTTTTAGAAGAGTCATTTTCAGAGTTCCCAGCAAATGAGCTCTTATCTACTGTAGAAGCTATAGTGGGAGAATCTTCTTCCCCAGGATGGTCCTGTCTGGGACCCAATCCTGTGGATGGGCTATCTACTCTTTGCTCCAAATCATTCATTGACTCAGATGTAGTCACTGAGCAAACTTCTACACTGAGTTCCATTTTATCCATCTCATTCAAGGAATCGTTTTTTCTAGATTCCCCAGGTGTTTCTTTTGGGTCCACAGATGGTTCAGGTAAAACAGAGCTGTCTGGCACTGCCTTGCTAATATTTGTGCCCTCTTTCTCTTCCAGGCCTTCACCCTCAGATTCTGAATCACTGGTGGTATGAACAAGGGTCCCATGAACTAGAAGAACATCATCTCTGCTTGGACTCAGAGAAGAGGATGGATGTGGCTCTTGCCTTAGAAGAAACCCCCCATCTTGTTCTTTCCCAGGGCATCCTTCCTTCTCCAGCTCAGGCTCCACATTCACATTACTTTCACAATTCAGGAGAACAGGTGGAAACTGGGCCTTGGTCTCCTGGTCCTTGTTATTGCCCTCCAGCTGCAGTTGAGGTTCAAAGCCCAGATTTCGGAAGGATTTAAGTACAGCATCCTCCTCTGCTGGCTTAGCGGATTCCAATTTAGAAGTAAATCCAAAAAAGGATTTCATGGAAAACTTACTCAGGATAGACTGGGTTATTTCAATTCCATCTTCTGTTAGATGCTCAGATCTGGGACCATTGCTGCCGTTCAGAGAACTGTCCCCTTCTTCCATGTCTTCCAAAACATTCAAATATGTTCCTGATGCCAGTGACTGCCAGCCTCCCGATAGCTCAGTTTATCCAGTCCATCTGCTCAGAACTTAGAAAACAGAACCCAACAATGGCTGGCAACCAGGCTCCTCAACCGACACAGTTAACAAACTTGGTCTCTCCTTAGGTCACTGTATCCTTCTTCCTGTTTTAGTTATGAGGTGACTAGGTCAACTCTAAAATGTCTGTCAAATTTTACAGCCCAAAGCAGCCGAGAGCCTTTGCACCTTGACTACATACAACCCACGGAGGCTTCTCCTCTGCCACTTCCGTATTTATTCCGGGCACAAAAGGCTTTTTGTAGGAGAGAAAGTCAGCCTGTGACTCTGTAATCTCAGCCGAGAACTCCACTGATGAGCTCCGCCCCAATTCCTGCCGATCTCCTGGTTCTATTCAACTTCCTCCTTGTTGGGAAAGTCGAGGTTCCCTGAACACGCTGGGCCGGTCAGCCTGCGCTGACAGCGTCTGTCTGGCTCTCTGGGAGGAGTAGCCCAAGAGTTTCAAATGAGATTCAGCAGAAAACTTCAGAAAACCGCTCGCATATCATCTTTTCAGTTTTGATTACAATCAGAGGGCCGGGCCAAAGCAGGCAGAAACATCTCCACCCCAGACAGGGCATTCACTTAGTCCCAACCAAAGAGAGACGGAGAAACAGAAAAGTGGCAAAATGTCCAGAGTCCTCAAGGTTTCTTGAAGGATAAAATTACTGCCCTTGAAGCTGCATTTTTTTCCCCTCAAAAAGTTGTGCTTTCTTCCGTTTCCCCACAGGTTTCATCTGGAATGCAGATTTCAGCTGCCAGGGCCAATGAAGGAGAAAACCAACACGACTGGTTTCAGATTACTGGTGTTGTAGCTGTGCCTGTGTTCTACAAACAGGTACTTAGTAGGCACATTCATCCCCACGCCCAGTGTCTGTAAGTTATACCAGTGGCAGAGTAATGCACCAGCCAGCCCTAGATGCCCCTTGAATGTGCAACATTCTGACTGCTTCTTCACAGCAACTGAAACTTCTCAATTTCCCAAGGAAAATCCTGACCGCAAAGGGGCAATCCCCAGCTCCCCCCTCCCAGACACCACCACCTTTAGGATAATATATCACACTGAGCAAAAGTTCCAGTTACCTCAGGCAAAATGCAACCTGTCATTAAGGCAAACCGATATGAGGACTGTTGCCAGGGGGACAAATTTCCTCAAAGTTCTATGGACTTATAAGGCTCACACTAACCTCTGTGGACAGAGCCAAGTCACCAAATAAATACACAAACTCAAGCTCATTACCACCACACCTCTTACTTACTAAGACTGGAAACTAAAGATGTGTAAAAACACTAGCTTTGTTGCCTAGCTTCTGAGTTGTCCTCTGGGATTATTTCTAGACAAGTTTTCTAAAGCCAAGCCAAACAACACATCTATACCGAGCACCTACTATGTGCAAGCACTCTGTTGCTAAGCACTGTAAGGGCATACCAAACTTGCTCAGTAGTTATCAGTTATGACTATGTCCAGTTTGCTCTGGCATCGAGAAAAGTCCAAGGGGCAAAAATGTTAATTCAAGTTCTTTAAACAGAGGTTACACTCACACCGGAAGATAAGCCCTGTATGTTCAATATGGAAAGGACTAGGTGGAGTACACACTGGTCTTTTCAGGTATGTTCTCTACTCATAGACAGCAGTTTGCAATTTCTGGATTTTGAGAACTGGGATACACAACACAAATGAGCTGTCTTCACGTCTGTGCAATAGGTCACATGTTCAGTGATCTACCTTAGTCAGCTTCCGTGAAGCACAAATAACATATAATTAGAAAGCACTCCATCCAATGCAATTCTCTAGAAATATATGTATATTTAAAGGTGTGAATGCATATTGAATTCACTTATTAAGTGTGAAGCACTCAGATAACCTGCAGAAATACAGTATTTAAATATATATATACATATATATATGTTCTAGACATTGTCCCTAAGAAGCCTACAATCTATCTATATATCTATATCCATCTATCTATACACACACACATGCACACACAGACACACATGCAGATTGTAAGATATACATATATATTCAGATTTCATATATGCATATATGTATATACTCATCTATGTATATATAGGAACAAATAGGTTACATAATTTTCACTAACACAGGAAACTGCCCTTTATCGAAGGCATTTCTTGTTCCCATTTTCACCACAAGATCAAATTTATCTTTCCACATTCAGTCTTCTAAGTCAAGGATGTCAGCTTATTGAGTGGGCTGGACAAGTACCAAGATGCTAGAGAAAATCTCAGACATGACATTGGAGTTTCAAAATAGGCTTCTTCTTGTTCAGCAGAACTACTCATTAAGGATCAGTATTACAAAGCTCTGACTTTTCTGACAAAAAAGGAAGGAGGGATTAGTAAATTAAATCCTTTTCAAATATCAAATTTGAGACCCTTGTAGACAAACAGATATTTAGGGTAGGTGTGGGGAGGAGTAAACATGTCACACAAGGTGTTAAGCAAGAAAGTCTAGTACGGGGTAAGGTACCTGCACATGGCCTCAAAGGTTTCCCACCCCTGATTCTGGTCTATAGGATCATGGCTCTAGAGCAGGGATCCTTAGCAGAGGGGTGTGTGTGTGTGTGTGTGTGTGTGTGTGTGTGTGTGTGTGTGTGTGTGTGTGTGTGTGTGTGTGTGTGTGTTTAGATCCACACTCATATCCACAATCAATTTCCTTGCTAACCTAATATGTTTTATTTTGTGTATTTAAAAAGAAACCATTATTTGAAAAGGGATACATAGTATTCACCATTCTGCCTGAGGGATATAGGACAAAAAAAACAAAGTTGAAAATACCTCCTTTAGAGGTAGAAGGGGTCTGACTCAAGGACCATCTGAAAACAGACCCTTTACTTTATAGAGGAGTACTAAGAAATTTTTTTTAAGCAATTGGGGTTAAGTAACTTGCTCAAGGTCACACGGCTAGTCTTTATTTATGTGTGGGTGCTCATTTTCTGAGGTCAGATTCGATCTCAGGTCATCCTGACTCCGAGGCCGGCGCTCTTACTCACTGAGCCACCTAGCCACCCCAAGTACTAAGAAAATTGAGTTGACATGCCTAAGGTCACACAAGGAGTCAGGATCTAAATGAAGGTCCTTTAACTTCAGAGCCAGTCCTCTTCCCACTGTACCACACTGTCTCTCTACTGATAACTCACTATAGTTTGGTTTCCAGAAAAGGACACAGTAGGACATAGGATGGAAGGGACAACAGCAAACACCTGGGTTTTTATGAACTATATATAGTGGATGATAGATGTCTCATCTCATCCTGATGCCCATAGGCAGTGTAATTTAAGCAAGGAGAATCATAGATGCATAGAACTGAGAAATGAAAGAGTCCTCAAGAGAGAGATCATCTGGTCCAATCCAAGGCAGGTAAGGTGTTCTTATTCCCATTTTATAAATGAAGAACCGAAGTCCAGAGAGGTTAAGTAACTAGCCTTAGGTCAGACAGCTAACATGTGATAGTGACAGATGGAGTCTAGGTTTCCTGACTCCTTGTGGAATACTTTTCACACTATACTCTACTGCCTCTAAGTTTTCAAGGACATGAAATCTCCCTCCAAATGCCAGTAGCTATCTCTTACCATCAGACTAGGGAGCTCAGTGTCATCGTGGTGAGTTTTACTATAGAAATGAAAAGGCAGATTTAGAACTTAAACGAACACATTCTTAGCAAATCTTACTTACTGTGTTCAAGACACCATGCTAGGTAGGCTCTAGTGATAAAGACAAAAACCAGCATCACAGAATGTCAGAAATGAAAGGGACCTTAGGTCACCTCCTCTAAGAGCCACATTTTACAGATGCAGAAACTGAAGCCCCAGAGAGGTTAAGTAACTTACCCAAGGTTAGCAAGTTAATGAGAGAGCAAGGTCTAGAACCCATGTTTCTTGTCTCTCATAGTCAATCCCAGAAAATTGAAGATAAGAATAATCATTCTTCTTCATTGATAAAATTTTAAAGGGAAATTTAACAGATTTCCTTTTAAAAGCCAAAAAGAGATCCATTAATATTGGTTTTGATTATAGCAAGTTGCATAACAGATTGGCATTTTCATATGCAATCATCTTTTTCTATTATACTATGTTATGCTTTTTTTTTTTTTTGGAGGGCACTTGGGGTTAAGTGACTTGGCCAAGGTCACACGGCTAGGGTGTGTGTGTGTGTGTGCGTGTGTGTGTGTGTGTGTTAAGTGTCTGAGGCCAGATTTGAACTCAGGTCCTCCTGACTCCAGGGCTGGTGCTCTATTCACTGCACCACCTAGCCGCCACTATTATACTATGTTATGGAAATGCTTCTTTTAATGCATAAATTAAAAATACAATAAGTTTTCTAAAAAAAAATTAAGTAGGCCAAAGAATCCTAGTGTGACAGGAGGCATAAAGAGACCATCTAATAGTTGAGGGTTTTTTTCCCTTTCCTTTATGAAGGATGACATCTGATATAGCCATACAAAGGAGTATATTCCCATCGATTTAGGGTAAATGACTGGGATTGGGCCTAAAAAGAATGACCATCTAAGTATGTGGACACGTGTGAGCCATCAACTAACAAAGACTAACTAAGCACCAACAATTTATAAAGACACCATCTAAACTTGATCAGGATGCTCTTAAGGTTTATAGTCAAGATGATCTCCCTAACTATAATTGCGATTCCTCCTATCTGCTGCTCTCAGCCTGCTCTCTTAGTCTACTTGTTCTGGTCTCAAGATATTTATATAATATTTATACTTGATGGTTTTTATATATGTGCAATGGACCTCACAATGATTTACTTTAGGCAACTATAATAAGGTACAAATAGTAAAAAATTTTGAAGTACTTGACCTACATAAAGGCTTCTATAAACAAGTTTTAATAACAACTCTTGCCTAGCTACTTAGGATCTGAAATACATCCTCTGATTAAGGTAACCAGGGAATTTTTCCTTTCTCTGTCATCTCACTATAATCCCAGATACACTCAGATTGAAGATATTCTTCATCCCAATGAGAATTGCCATCAAATAAGAAGATGGTTTGTCTCACCAAAATGGTAAGCATACCAAGAGGTAAAAGTCTTCCTTATCATCTGTTCCCAGAAAACAAGGATTAGGTGCTAGCTTCTCCCCCTCACCGAGTATAGGGACATATGATTCTGGAACTTACATGGGACTTTTAGGTAATCTAATCTAGCCCCTTTATTTTAGAGATGAGGAAACCAAGGCTCCAAATTATCAAGTGAACAGATCATGTAATTATTGGCAGAGACAGAACAAAAACCCATCTCTTTAAGTTCACTGGTTTTTCCACTGTATTATAAGGCCTTTAGCCTCATCCTGTGAGTAAATATGACTTTAAAAATAGTTTTCCAAAGCCATTAGGCCACTGAAGTTCTATGCAAATTACAAAATGAACTTTGCTCATCTTCTTAAACATTCCTTTTTACTGCTCTCCTGATTTTTACTGGTTACTGATTACTCAGCTAAAAGGATATCCTTATAGAGAGAAATTCTGATAAAAGCAACCTCCAGATGGGAAGAAAAAGACAAGGCAAACTAGGTTCAATTTCTCCTAGGTATAGTGCCTGATTCCTGTGATTTTAGCTCCTACTTTCTACATCCCTTCTTGGTCTAATTTCTAAAGGGGGTCAATCATTTATGGTTCAGTTGACCATTACTAGAACCTGATACCTTGGAAAATGGGTAAAATTAGAGTCTGGGTAAAGAATGCTAAGGAGTAGAAGTGTGAAGAATTTCAGTGAAGGGGCAGTCTCTAACTAGGGACTATTTGGTTGAGGAAATAGTAAGGGCCTAGGAAATAATAAAGAAACAATAGGATTTTGGTGTAAAGGAAGGATAAAGGTCATTTTTTGTTTGTTTTTATTTGAGGAATGCTGCCAAATTTATCAAATTACCCAAATGATTATATAGGAAATTGCACATATAGGTGGAGTTGAGAGAACCAAGTCAGAATGACAGCATTCCAGAGTGGGAGGGGACTTTACTGGCCATTTAGCTCCTCCTTTTCACCTTTACAGGTGAAAAGTAAGGTCCAAAGAAATTAATTAATTTCTTCCAGGTCTCACAGTCAGATAATTGAAGAACTAGGATTTGAATTCCAGTCTCTTGACTTTCAATCCATTTCTTTTTTCCCTAAAGCACTAACTCTACATCTCCCTCATTAATTTGGTGAGTGACTTTACCCTCTCTACATAACTCAGTTTCTTCCCCACATAATGTTCCTTTATCTGGGCCAATAACTCACACTTGTCTAACTGACAAGCACATGACGAAAATGTTGAGCTTCTGTAAGGGCATAAGAACTATAACTGAAGTATTTTTTTTACCTTCATGATATTCTAAGACCATCTACCATTTAAGTCCTATGAATGCTTGACTTAGAGCACTCCCTGTGGGTCCAACCTATCTAAACCCGATAGTTGAACTTAGTCAATCAGTACAAATAAAGTGCACTTGAACATTGCAAGAAATACAGGTTGTAGCAATTAGGGTCTTTTCCCCTCAGAGACTTTAAGGCCAAAAGTTTCCAAGAGTGTGGTTTAATGAGGTTCTCAAAAGGCTTATCAGAGTCAAAAAATGCTGGAGAACAAGAAACAAAGTGGAGATGCTCAGAGGAAAATAAGCAGAGTCTAAGGCATACTCAAAAGCCTTAAAAGAGGTAAGGGTGAGGATGGATAGGAACGTTAAGTTCTAATAGTGCAGGGCCATGATCAGTGGGCGAAGGAGTCTGAACAAGCATTTAGTACAACATTATTGCCTTATGGATAATGGTTAAGTACGCCCTGGGTAGAGGCTCGTAACTGGAATTATCTGTGACGATCTTATTCCCCGTATCCCAATTGTCCCTTTGATTCTCCACCCCACATTCAGGCTTTATGATCTTCCCAGAGTTCTGCAGAATCCTCCAGATTGGTTTACCCGACACCAGCATCTCAAATCTCACACGTTCTTCATAGTTTCATTGGATTGATCTCCTTAGAGCTCTCCCTTCATCATATCAAAAGACCTTGTATTGATGTTAATCTTTCATGCTCAGAGAGGACCAATGATATCACAATGTGGGGGTCAAGGTACAGTGTGCTAGACTGCAGCTGATCAGTCCAATGCAAGCTCCAAAGGCTCCTCCACAGGTCAAGCACAAATAATCCACTTGAACATTTTGGATGTTGATGTCTCTAGATTAGTACATCTCATGTTTCCTTTGTGCTACTGCAATGCTTCTTTGCTCATCAAGCACAAAAAGAAAACCTCCCTGGATGTGGGCTCAAAAGACCTAAACTCAAATCCTGCCTCTACTCCTCCACACTAGTTGGATAGCCTCAGTTTTCTCATCTGTAAAATGGGGGTAATACAATATTTCAATTCTCATTTGATAGATTAATAATAATAATAATGATGATGATGATGATGACAAATAATGATAATGGCTAACATTTATATAGTACTTACTATGTGCCAGGTACTAAGTGCTAAGTGCTACAGTGCCAAGCACTATACATTTATCATCAGCATCTGATCCTCACAACAACCTTGAGAAGGAGATGTTTTTATAGTACTTGTGGTTATATTTAAAGGATCAAAAAAGATACCTGATGTATAGGTCTGTGGGGCCAGATGTGTGATTTCATCAGCATACATCAAGTGAGAAAAGCCCTGCCACCAATGCAAATCATCAAAACTGTTATGAATCTTTTAGGCTTAGAGAGTTTGTCTAGGGCCCTGCCAAGTTAAGTAACTTTACCCAAGGTGACAGCCAATATTTGTCAAAGGCACAACTTAAAGACAGATCTTTCTGACTCAGAGGTTTACCATATAGCCACTATCCCAGACTGCTTCTGATGAAGCTTTGTATGCTGCTTTGTAAACTTCAAGGTGCTTTCTCTATATAAATGATAACGAAACTGTAATCATAGTTACTGTTCATTTTTTAAAAATCCTTTTTAGGAAGTATCAGAATGCCTAGCCTAGGAAAGATATAGTTCAAGAAGCATTATCTTTTCCCAAAGTTTTGTGCACAAAATCCAGGGCTTGTATATTAAAACCAAACATGCAATAGAAAATACTATGCTACTCAGAGACATGTACTATTCTACCATAAATAGTTCCATGTAATGACTTTCCTAGGGCAGCTTAGTAAAATTTCTTGAGCTTCAATATTTCCTTCTCTAAGATGGAAAGGAGGATGTTGTTGACCCATAGAGAGAAGACTAAAAGAAGACCAGAAGATCTTGGTGAAAGAATTTGCAAACATATTCAAAGTATGAACTGACTTTAGACACAGCCAGGACAAAGAGTGCATGATTCTCCAATAATAATTTTTTATATGTCTTTCATTTAAATATTATTTCCCCAAATAGAAAATGTATTTTTTTAAAAAAGCAATTGGGGTTAAGTAACTAGCTCAAGGTTACACGGCCAGTCATGTTTATGTGTGGGTGCTAATTTTCCAAGGCCGGAACTGATTCCCGGTCCTCTTCCTGGTTGGACTCCAGGTCCAACACTCTTACTCACTGCACCACCTAGCCGCCCCTGGAAAATGTATTCTTACTATGTGCTTGGCTTCAAGAGTGAAATCTCCTACCTAGCTAGTTTTTCGTATTTCATTTTCACCCTTGAAAGAGGAAAGGGATTTATTTTGACAATAGTTAAAAGAAAAACCTCCTGGGGTGAAAGCTCTGCAATTAAAATACAAACATTTGTAAAATCATCTGTGGATCTAAGGGATATATTTGTGAGAGGTATTTTCTTTTTAGGCATTCTAGGAGTAACAATGAGAAGTAGAGACCTGAAGCTATTAGTTAGAGAAGCCCCAGGGTAGAGGATGGGGATAGCACACCATAAGTATGAAGCTCTCATTCCTTTGAGGGTTTTTTTCCCCTTATTGATGTTATTTAAAAATTGAAACATTAATATTTACAAAGACCCCTATTAAGATCTACTGCCTATCTGATATTGATGATGAAGCACAAAAATAAAACCCTTTGCCACTGGGAAAATAAAGTGAAATCTCCATCAAGTACAACTATGATTCCAATTTCCTTATTTGAATAACTACATGGAGTTTTCAGAGGCATACTGGAAAGTTGTAAGCCTTTTCCACTTTTGTGGATATTAACAATCAAGTGGGGTAAGGCTATAGAGAAAAACTATTAATTTATTTTGTTTTAACTTTGAATTTAATGAAAACAAAAAAAGGAATATTTTTCATGTACAAAGTAGAACAGAAAAAGATAATATAGGAAACTATAAATCTTAATTATTTACAGCTTGTTTTTTTTTAAAGAGGTCATAAAAATTCAACATCTTACTTTCAAAGCTGTGCTGCCCTATGAACTCCCTTCTATTTCCCTTATCTACGCTTTTTTTTTTTTTGGAGGGCAATTGGGGTTAAGTAACTTGCCCAAGGTCACACGGCTGGGTTTTTGTTTGTGTGTGCGTTAAAGTGTCTGAGGCCGGATCCGAACTCAGGTCCTTCTGACTCCAGGGCTGATGCTCTACTCACTGCACCACCTAGCCGCCCCCCTTATCTACACTTTTAAAAGACTTTTAATGACTTTTAATTTCTCTCTCTCTTTTTTTTTGAGTGGGAAAGGAAGTAGTAGTACCTTTCTTCCCTTCCCCTGACAAATCCACTCCCACAAATAAAAAGGGAAAACTGTAATCTTTGTGGCAACATTGTCAAGCAAAACAAACTCACATCTTTGCTCTTCAAAAATGTATTTCCCCCTTTGCACCTTGAGCCCATTACCTGTATTTCAGGAAGTGGGTAGCATATTTCATCATCTCTTCTCTGGAGTCATAGATAGTCACTGGGTTGTTCAAAATATTTAAATGTTTGCAAGTTGATTTTCTATGTTGTTACTGTATTAAGTATTGTGTATTATATTATTACAATTAGATAATATGTGATTATGTATCATAATTATATAATCAATATTATATAAATTATGTATAAATTATTTCTATATCTGCTCACTCTACTCTGCATCAACTTATGTAAGTGTTCCCAGGTTTCTCTGGAACTGGAAGAACCAGTAATGTAAAAAATGGCAGAGATTGCTGGAGAGCTAGCATCTCCATTGTGAGCTATTCCATTATCACTATTCAGCATAAACTCACTAATCACCTTGAGCTGTTCTGTCCCTTACCTTGGTCACTTCTGGATCCCTTGTAGTGCTAAGTTATACAAGCAGCCATTTCCTGATTATTGTTTCTCTATATTCCATGTTCTTTTTTTTTTTTTTTTGTAGGGGGAAAGGCAGGACAATTGGGTTTAAGTGGCTTGCCCAAGGTCACACAACTAGTAAGTGTTAAGTATCTGAAGCCAGATTTGAACTCAGGTCCTCCAGATTCCAGGGCTAGTGCTCTATTCACTGTGCCACCTAGCTACCCTTGGGTTCTTTTTTTTGAAAATGAAATGTGGTCATTCCCCCGCCCATGTCTCACCTGAAGATATTTTACACTCTTTAAGAAACACAATCAAGAAGAGATGAAAGGATCCTCTAGATTCTTCTGAACCTCTTTACTTGATGATATTTGTCCCACTACTACGAATAATCTGATTTGGACATGTAAGTTTTTGAAATGAAACTAATAACATGTAATCCCACATGTAGCTTAGTTTCAAGAGGGTAAAACCATTACTTATTTGGATTTTTAAAAAATTATTTACTCTCAGAAGTAGAGGAAAAATTGGGAAGAGAAATGAGAACCATGCAAGAAAATTACAAAATGGGAGTCAACAACCTGACCGAAGAAAATAACACCTTAAAAATAGACTAACTCAAATGACAAAAGAGGCCCAAAAAGACAATGAGGAGAAGAATGCCTTGAAAAACTGAATTTGTCAGATGGAAAAAGAATTGCAAAAGCTCACTGATGAGAATCATTCCTTTAGAATTAGATTGGAGCAAATGGAAGCTAGTGACTTTATGAGAAATGAAGATACTATTAAACAGATCCAAACAAATGAAAAAAATAGAAGGCAATGTGAAATATTTCATTGAGAAAACCACTGACCTGGAAAATAGATCCAGGAGAGAGAATTAAAAAAAATTATTGGATTACCTGAAAGCCATGATAAAAAAAAGAATCTAGAAATCATCCTTCAAGAAATTCTCAAGGAAAATTGCCCTGATGTTTTAGAACCAGAGGGCAAAATAGAGGTGGAAAGAATCCACTGATTACCTCCTGAAAAAGATCCCCCAAAAAGAAAACTTCTAGGAATATTATAGCCAGGTTCCAGAATTCCCAGATCAAGGAGAAAATATTATAAGCAGCCAGGAAGAAACAATTTGAATATTGTGGAAATACAATCAGGATAACACAGGATTTTCCAGCTTCTTCCTTGAGGGATATTCCAGAGGGCAAAGGAGCTGGGATTAAAACCAAGAATCACCTACCCAGCAAAACTGAGTATCATGTTTCCCAGGAAAATATGGTCATTCAATGGAATAGAGGACTTTCAAGAATTCTTGATGAAAAAACAAGAGTTGGATAGAAAATGTGACATTCAGGTACAAGAAGCAAGAGAAGCATGAGAAGGTAAACAGGGAAAAGAAATCATAAGGAACTTATCAAAGTCGAACTATTTACATCCCTACATAGAAAAACAATCATTGTAACTTAAGAAACTTTTCTCAATATGAGAATAGTTGAAGGGAATAGAAATGTATGTGTGTGTGTGTGTGTGTGTGTGTGTGTATGTAGGAGGATATATGGGCATATGAATACATATGTGAATGTGTGTATATATATGTACAGCTATACATAGATAGAGGGCACAGGACCAATTTTATAGGAAGGGATGATACTTAAAAGGTGAAATTAAGAGGTGTGAGAGAGGAATACAATGAGAGGAGATGGGGAGAGACAGAATGGGGTTAGGGAATATAGAAGAGGCAAGGGAAAATGGTCACAATGGAGGGGAAGGCAAAAGGGAATGGGTCAACCTTATTTTCATTGAATTTGGCTTAGGGAGGGAATGACATATACACTAAATAGGGTATCTCACCCTACAAGAGAGTAGGAGGGGAAGGGGATGAGAGGGGGGATGATGGAAGGGAGGGTAGGTTGGGGGTTGGAGGGAAGTTTGAAGCACCCACTTCTGAAAAGGGACAGGATCAAAGTAGAGAATAGAACAAGTGGGAGGTAGGATAGGAGGGAGGGAAATATAGTCAGTCTTTTACAATATATCCACTATGGAAATGTTTTGCATAGCTACACATGTACAACCTATATTGAATTGCCTATCTTCCCAGTAAGGATGGGTGACAAGGGAGGAAGGGAATGAATCTGAAATTCAAAGCTTTAAAATCAAATGATTAAAAATGTATATATATATACATACTATTATTAATATTATTTTACATGTAAATGGGAAATAAGATATACAGGCACTGGGGCATAGCGATCCACTGTGCCCTATTGGAAAGTAGGAGAGGGCATGGGAGAAGATATGGGAGAGCAGATTGGAGGAGGGGATATCCAGTGGGACTGCTGTTTTGGGGTGGTGGGTAGGGGGAAAAACGGGGAGAAAATTTGTAACTCAAAAGCTTGCAGAAATGAATGATGTAAACTAGAAGTTAATAAAACATTTGTTTTAAAAAAATATTTATTCTCAAGATTCTGACCAAGATTCTAAACATCAAATAAAATAGGTATTTCCATTTCTATACATATAACACAACTGAAGAATAGGATTGTACATAAAACTGTTGGTCTCATATACAGAGTGCTTTTCTTTTAAATATATAATAAATTCAATAAGTAACTTTCAAAGTTGTCCTACTCATCTATGATTCTGGCTTTCCCTCTTTTTTTCTTGTGTGCATTTTTAAAATGGTTCATGACTCCATCTTTTTTTCTTTTCTCTTCTTTCTTTCTTTCTTTTTTTTTGCTACCCTATCCTTATTTATCCTCCCACTCACACCTCAACTCCCAATGTGTTATTTAGTATAAATGAGGAAACAGTAGGGGTCTGTGAATTTCTATTTTGCTGCTATTACTGAACTGATGAGAAATCTGTGTACTCCTTGATTCTGGGAAGTATTTATTGTATGGAATCAGCTAAATATCCTTCAGTAGCCATTTTTAAAGCCATTAAGATAGCCATTGCTATGAGATGTGAGATGAGGTATGAGTTAGAAGTGAGGTACGAGATAGAAATAACCACTTGTATTTCCTAAAAAGAAATGTATATGTGTGTATCTCTCTCTCTCTCTCTCTCTCTCTCTCTCTCTCTCTCTGTCCACACACATATATTTCCACATATATGTGTATATATCTCCATATTTCTCTATCTATATTTATCTATATATACATACATACATATATGATACCAAATGATCAATCTCTAAACAATTACCTCACTGACAGTGAACTCACTACCTCATAAAATAAGTGGCCCCTTCTGGTTTGGTAACTCATATTAGGGAAAGATAAGTCCTTTTCTATCTATTGTCTTAAGTTTTATCCTCTAGAAGTACAAAGTATAAGTCTAGTTCTCTCCTCTGTGACAGACCTTTTCCAAGGCTCATTCATCATCTCCAATTCTTTCAAATGATACTCATATGATATGATCTGAAGAGCAAAACTAATGCCTTCCTTATTCTGTATACTATGCTTTTACTATCACAGCCCAAGATCTCTTGGCTTGTTTAATAGTGACCTCATATTGTTGTAATAATCTGAACTCAGAGCCAACTAAAATGTTTATTTCTTTTTCATAAGAATTACTTCTAAATTATATCTTCCCCTTCTTGCTAATGTGAGTGCAAGGCATTTATTTATCCCTATTAAATATCATCAACATATCATCCATTAGCCTGTTAATCTCATCTCTTTTAAAATCTGAATTCATCATCTAATCAATGCATTAGCTATCATTCTCAATTTCATATCATCCACAAATTTGGCAACTTGCCTCCCAAATCTTCAAAACACTGATTAAGATTTTGCCCAAGACAGTGCCAAAACTATGTCTTTCAGCTTCTCTCCTTTCAATTATCTCATAGTTTTGCTATTATTTCTCAATAACATTAATTTAAGGACTTTTAAATAAATGATTCTCTATGTTGGGCAATGAAGATTATCTTCCCATATGCTTTCATATGATTATCTGAGCCATAGTTAGGGGCTAGGTCCAGCCTGGCATCCAGTTTATGATTTCATTCAATAACCCTTTTTAAAAAAAAATTAATTAGTTATCTTTAAGCAGGGGCAGCTAGGTGGCATAATGGATAGAGAGGACTGGACTTGGAATCAAGAGGACTCATATCCATGAGTTCAAATCCAGCCTCAGATACTTTCTTAGATGTGTGACCTTGTGCAAGTCAATTAACCCTGTTTGCTTCTGTTTCCTCATCTGTAGAATGAACTGGAAAAGGAAATGGCAAACCACTCCAGTATCTCTGCCAAGGAAAAATCCAAAAGGGGTCATGAAGAGTCAGACACGACTAAAAACAACTGAACAAAAACGACCTTTAAACAACAACCCAAACCAAAGGAATTTGAGAAGGCAGTAGTAAGAGTAAATAAGTAGCACCCTATTTTTCATATTTTTTGAATCTTCACATTCCAAATTTGTCACTCAGAAGGGTGTCTGCACACTTGGATATGACTAAGGTTTTCTCACCTCCATGTGCTAACACTGAAGTGGTAACTTTTCATCACTTTTTCCCCCACCATTTGCTCATTCCGTTCATTGGCATCTTGCTTAAAAATTACAGCTCAAAACTTCACAAGTGAAATTTATGAAGCATTAAGCTCAGTCTTATTTGAATGTACCTGATCCCATGTGTAGCAGTAAGCAGCCTTGGTCTGAAAAGGAATACATTTTAATTGCCCATGTGGTGAATCTCAATGACAAATGAATGAGGAAAAAGCATCTCTAATCTACAAAAAGACCCAAGAAGGTTAACAGACTTCCCCAGGGTTACACTTTAAATCAGGAATGGAGCTAAAAATAGAATATTATGGGCAATTCTATATCACAGGATCACAGAGCTGGAGATAGAAGTGATCTTAGAAGTCATTTAATTCAACCCCTTGGATTTTATAGATGAAAAAAACTGAAGTCCGGATAAATTAAATGATGTGCTTCCTGTCACACAGGTTTTAAATGAAAAAAATCAAGATTAAACTTGGCTCCTGTGACTTCAAGATCAATACTCACTGTAACACCCTGCCTCCCTTGATCAGCACTTAGTACAATGCTGACACATATTAGGTATTTAATAAATGCTTGCTGACTGGTCAAAAAAATGGTACATCATTATTCCCTTTTCTCCTGAGAACAGTATCTTACCTTACGTGTTCACCAGGAGAAAAAATGTCTTTTGCTATCTATTATAGTGACCTTTAAAGAAATGATGTAGCGTAGTATATAAATGAGAAAATAATATAACTTGAGAAGCTATGGTTTATAGAGTATTAAGGCCTACACACAAATACTGGAAAAGACAACTGAGAGATTGTATGCTATAGAGGATAGATCACTGGCCTTGGATTCTGAAAGACCTGGGTTCAAATCCTGCCTCAAGTATTTACTAGTTGTATGACCTTAACTTCTCTGGGCCTCAGTTTCTTCAACTGTAAAATGAAGGTTTGGGTTTAATAACCTTTAAGATCCCTTCTAACTGTAAATCTACAATCCTATGAGCTATATTAATTAAAAAGGAACATACTGGTCCGAAACTAGGATTTTTAAAAACTGATTAGCAACATACAAAACCAGCAGCTTTTATGAGATAGTCTTGCAACATTCAGTAATCTCTATTTAAATTCTCTCCAGCTATTCCACCAATAGATGTCACTATTGCCCTCCAAGATTCCAGTCCATCATTCAGGTTGTGAAACTAGTTTGAAAAATAGGAAGTGACTAATGTTTAGCAAAGTGTGTCAGCTCCTAAAGAGTGATTTCCAACCTGCAGGCTAATTTCAAAAGCCCTTTAGAGGAGCCCGGCTGAGAGAGGTCTGTTGCTTCTCCAGGAGAGAAGATAATTATTAATTTGTGTTTCCCACAGGAAAATTCAAAGCCACACCCAGACTGGATTTTGAAAAGTGTGAGAAGTAAATCATCATGCCTGTGAGCAATACCAGCATATTCCAAACCAGTCATGCAAATAGGCCCAAAGTCTGAAATTAATCAGATAAGGCCTAGGAAGGATCTAGCAAAAATAAAGTGTGCTCATGTTAATGAAAAATTACTTTAGGCAGGGCTCATTGTAACCTAAATATGTTAATTTAACTACTGTTGGATACAAATTCCCATCACTGATAGAAGACTGGGCACAAAGTAGTAGACCTATACCCCCAAGGAGATCACAGAAAGCAGAAAAAAATCCTATGTGCACAAAAATATTTATAGTAGCTCTTTCCATAGTAACTCCCAAGTGGAAACCAAAGGGATGCCTACTTTGTCTAAACAATGTTATGGCTAAACAAGTTATCATATGTGAATGTTCGATTCAGAAGAAATTAGGAATATTTCTATGAACTGATGCAAAGTGAAGTCAAAATAGAACAATTCATATAACAACGACATTATAGAGAAAAATAACCTTGAAAGACTTTAGAACTCTGAATCATGCAATGAAATATCATGCATCCAGAGGGTTTCATTCATTAAAAGACGGAACAAATAATGCCCCCTCCTGCTAGAGAAGTGATGAACTTAAACTATAGAATGTGACATACATTTTTGGACATTTTTGGCCAATGTGAGGGAATTTCTTTTTCTGGACTATGCATATTTCTCTCTCTCTTTTTTTTTTTCAGTTGGCAACAGGCTGGACTTGGAATCAGGAAGACCTGAGTACAAATACTGACTCATACACTTATTAGTTGTGTGATGGCAGGCAAACCTCTGCCTGACTCAGTTTCTTGGTCTGTAAAAGGGGGCCAGTAATAGCACCTACCTCACAGGGTAAAATAAATATTTGTAAATAACTTTGCAAAATGTAAAGTGTAAATGCCAGTATTATTAGCTATTGCTATAGGCTTGATGATAGTGGGTTGTGGGATGGGGGTGGGGAGAAGAAGCCTTTTTTTAACTGTTAGAGTTATCCTAAAGGGGAATGTGCTACCTCACATGTTAGCAGGGTCCTCTTCACTAAAGGTCTTCAAGCAAAAAGGCTGATATGGCCCCTTGCCAAGCATGTTGTATCGGGGAATTCATGTGTAAGTATGGGTTGGACAAAATGCCTCTAAATTCCTTTCCAACTACAAGAACTTAAGTTCCAACTATGTTACTTAAACAGATAGAAGGAAGGACGGCAGGTTGTTACAGATATAAGAACACCTTAAGAAACACAAGGATTTCACTTGGGTCTCCAGAGTACAACAGTTCTTTGCAATGATATTTTTTTCACTTCAGATTTCTTTAAAATAGCTTCTAAGGAGTCTATCAATGAACCAATTTACAACTATTATAGAGTCACTTGGGCTATCATTTGAACCCAATGTAAGAGGGTAACTAGCATTAAATAATCTGATAATTGCTGCCTAAGTGATTTTTCTCATACCCAGGTCTGACCATGTTGTTCTTTCCTCACTCAATAAACTTTAGTGGCTCCTAATTCCCTGCAGGATCAAATATAATATCATCTGTTCAGCATTTCACAACATGTCCCTTTTTACCTTCCCATTCTCCATACTTTATTCCTCTACACAGCCTACAATCAAGTCACCTTGACTTCGTTGCTATTCCTTGAACACAACATTCCACTTCCAGACTTTGACTGTTCATGCTGGCCCTCCTTATCTCTGCCTCCTGGATTTCCTGGCTACCTTCAAGACTCAGCTCAGATCCCAATTTCTGCAGGATGCTTGTCCTGCCCCCTCCTCTCACTGGTAGTGCCTTCTCTCTGAGTTTACCTCCCACTTACACCTTATGTAGCTTGTGTATACACACACACACACATACATTATCTATCTATCTATCTATCTATCTATCTATCTATCTATCTATCTATCTATCTATTTGAATGTTCTCTCCTCTATTAGATGGGGAGTGGAATAAGGAAGACCTGAAGTTAAATCCTGCCTCAGAATACTCACTATATGTGTGACCTTGGGCAAGTCATCTAACCTCTTCCTACCTTAGTATCTTCATCTGTAAAATGGGCATAATAATAGTACCTACCTCCCAGGGTTGTTTTGAGGATCAAATAAGATAATTGTAAAGCACTTAGCACAGTTCCAAGCATATAGTTGGTATTGTATAAATACTGTGTTTTTGCCTTTCTTTATATTCCCAGCACTTAGCACAATCCCTGGTATATACTAAGCATTTAACAAATGTTTGTTGATTGACTAATAGGGAAACAAGCAATCTAGGTTGTATTACTGACTGCACTTCTGACACACTATGTGTTCCAAGCCAAGTAATTTAGGCTCAGCTTACCTGTTTCTTTTGTTTTGAGAAAACAGTATCCTCTCCCAGAGCTTATATTTTTATATAACCAAAATTTTTAGAAAACACAATATCTTTATGATTTAAACAAATATGTAAATGATGTAACATATCATGTAAAATAGGCATGTATTAAGAATATTAAATGAGTCTGTATTGATTATATAAAACGATAGCACAAACCCCCGGACTTCTATTGAAATACTCACCTGAAGGTCCAAATGCAACTCACTCCTGCTGGGCTTCTCTTTCCCCTCATGGACCAGGAAGGGATAGGATGGTGCTGATCTGTAGCCCAAGACCCATACATCTCCATCCCTACTGGAGTTCTCTTTATATGATGACTGTTCAGTGAAGCCATCCTTGATGAAGCCTTCTAAGGAGATGCCTAAAGGATGTCAACACATACATAAAAGGTCATCAGTGATATTGGCTGTAAAAATCTCAATCCAATTTATAGAAATCCCTATCTAAACTTTAGTTTTTAGCTAGTTTTAGGACCTAATTTCCTCAAAGGGTCAGGTCATAATCACTATTTCTGGGTCACACTCATAGATATGTCCAAATTCACAGTAAATAAAGGAGGGCTACTATTTTTCTCTCTACTTCTACCTAAACCACGGGTTTGCTTTCTATTTCTGTGTCATGGGCTTCTATTTCTTTTATTTCTGTGTCATTTGGCAGTCTAGTGAAATATACTGAAGGCCCCTTTCTCAGAATAATAGTTTTACATAATTGAAGGAAATTCCACATTTCAGTTAGAGGTTAATGAAAATAAATATGTAATTTCCCCCCAAGTTCATGGACACCCTAAAATCTATCTTTAGACCCCTTAAAAGTTCATGGATCACAGGTAAAGAACCCCTGGCATAAACTATCAAACTAGTAGTCAGAAGTCTATGTTCAACTCTTAACACTGCTACAAATCAGTCACATAACTTTGAGTAAGTTCCTTAACTTCTTTAGGCCTCAGTTTCTTCATCTGCTCCTTAAGGTCCCTTTCAGATCTAGCATTCTGAGCAAACTCAGAATGATGGTTATGTTTCAAGACTAGTAGGAAACACCAGAGAGATAGAAACCAACCTACCACTGCATTCAGACTCATTATTAAGCATGTGAGAGGTAAATACATCTATTAAACTGGAACTCAAGGTTATTATGGCAGTGCTATGCGTTTGTGGGGCTATACATACATATATACATACATACATATATATATGTATATATACATACATATATATGTATATATATACATGCACAAGTTGTTCATTTAATTGGACACTGCTATCCAATTGAAAATTCAATTCACGAGTAACATGAGCTTAAAATAAACCAGCTGGGAAATGGACTGCCAGGCAGCATTTCATGCTGACCTTTCATACCAGATGGCCTTTTTTTTGAAAGGGAAAAAAGTGAAAACACAAAAGCATCTATTATGCTTCATCACATAGGGGGCAGTGTTGCTGCTGACACCATCTGTCAAATTATCCTAGTGTATGGCAGGTGTTTTGCTTATCTGGTTAAAGGTTTTTAAATAAGCAACAGATAGATTGTGATCTCTGGTAGTTTGCTTAGTCTCTACTCAGCAGACTTCAGGGTGTCCAGAACGTTAAATCCAAACTGCCCTTTTACCTTAGAAGGACAGATAAAAATAATTCTCCTGTTCAGTTGTCATTGTCCTTCAGGTCATTTGCTACTTCTCTTAAGGCAAAATGTCTTTAGACTTTTAGACCTCTCATTCTCCCCATTTATTCTCCTATTGTCATTACATGAAATAGAAATAATGTCTTATAGAACCAAAGGACTGAATTTCCTTCAGCTATGCTTCCTTTTTGTTGGTGGTGGTGGTGTTGATATTGCCTCTTTCTGAGACTTCTCTCTTCACAGGAAGTAGAACTGAGGGATGCAACTTTCTTAACCTCAGTGCAAACTTTCTCACTTCCAAATCTCATTCTATGTTTCCCCTTTCCATTTGGACACTGGAGTTACTGTTGGCATTAAATGTAGTTGCAAGGAATGAAGGACCCAACATAAAACAAATTAGACACATCACAACACATATGGAAGCAAAATACCTTCAAGTTTTTTTAAAAGCATGTATAATCAAAGGAAACTGTCTGATGGTACAAGTTCTTAATGGTAAAATGCAACTATAGGAGTACATAGTTTCACAAACTTAGATATAGATAACAATTAACAGTTTTACAAAAATTTTATGCTTCCCATTTTAAGAAAAATAAATCCACCTTCTGTAGTGACTGCAAACAAAGCAATACTGAGATTGTGCATGCAGTCTATTTGTCGTTTAAGATGAGGATGGGAAGAAGCAAAACCCAGAGCAGAAACAGTAAAAAGTAATTTAGTTTTGGAAAACGCTTTGGGAAGTAAATTATTTAAATGATTTTTTAAAAAAATAGACAGTATCCAAATGAAGGAAACATGCATTATGAAACCTTGATAGGTAAGCATTTTTGTATTGTCAGTATGACAAAGGACCAAAAACTGAATTAATCCAGACACAGAATTCAATGCAAAAAGCTTTTATTCTAATTGATCTGATGATGCAGGTTAGAACACAGGACACACTCTTCATTTGAATATATGAAGCAAATCTAGCAAACAAGTTTTCCCCTGCTATGAATATGTGTATTTATATGTAGCAAGTGGTTATACTTTCTTTTCATGATTAATTTTAATAATAAAATAAATATATTCTATTAAAATTTCACTCAAAATCATTCAGGATATTGTATAAAACAGGTTTTGGGGGAATACAACTTTCATTTGACATGATAGATGGTTATTTTTTTAAATCACTAAATTTATCATTTGTCTATCTCTTTCATGTGACTAAAATGAGTCCCTTTATCTTCTTCACTTTCTGTACTTTCCTTTGTCTCTTATTTTAGTTTCTTAAAGACATTATTCAAATGCACATGTACACACAAAAGGTTAATCCTACAATTGAGCCCTGTTAATGCAACATATCACAGACACAGTAATAATGGTGTGACTTACCTTAGGACCACTTTGAAAGTCTGGGACTTCCCAATGCATTCAAATGGTGAACTGCATTTCCTGTCGCTAACCTAAAACATCAGACTGGGATTTCCACTGGAAATTATCAAAAACAGTGGCTGCACAGAAAGGAGTGGTCAAGACCCATCTAGTGATGGCAGCAGTGCCTACATACAACTGGTATCTCAAAATTTTCATTTGTCTCTCCCCCTTACACAGTCTGAAGATCCTAAACCCAAAAAAATTCCATTCCTGTCATGAGGTATAACCAATCCCAATAAAGTATCATAACTGAAATTTGTGTCAGTTGTGATGAAAATACTCAGAATGAAGTCCAGAGATTTAAAACTTAAATAACCCAAGACATGTTTATAACAGATTTCCTAATTCATACCAAGGATCTCCACATCTATTAAATGTCACAACCTAATCTCATTTACCAGTTTATTTTTCATTGTCAAAGAAATTCCCATTCCCAAGGACAAGTAGATTTCCATATACTACACAATCAGATCTGGGCAAAACTCCCACTAATAGAGTTTGTTAGCTTTTTTTATGTCATGGACACTTTTGGCTGTCTAGTGAAGCCTATGGATGTCTTCAAGAATAATGTTTTTAAATATACAAAAATAAAATATACAGAAGATTATAAAGGAAACCAATTATAATAAAACACAGTCATCAAAATTTTTTCCTTAAAAAAATTCATAGACCCAGGTTTAAAACCATTGCCCTAAAACAAAATTCTAGTGCCTATCAGGCCTACTTCTCTTACTTTTATATCAACCAAAATCTTCTCCTTGGAAGCAGTGATAAATTGGTAATGCCTTTTAAAATAAGGTGGGAAAAACTCTTCAATTTGAATTCCTCTCATGAATTTCAAAGTGCTACAGCTCCCAAGGCCATCCATCAGGATCAAGTTAAAATAAATCCAACAAGGTGAAGTTTTCTCAAGTGTGAATATCACGAGTGATATGTTAGACACAGACAGGTTTCGTTCCTTAGGTGATTTAAAATTTGTACTTACAAGCAAAGGAGACAGCAATCTAGATGTTTGCCTAATGGAAAGTGACAGTGGTAAGTACTCATGTAGACTCTGTATACACATGTAAATATTTATATCTATACCTAGAAAGACAGCACAGTAATGGATAGTTTTTTCTATTTGTCATTTTTAGAGAATAATCACAACCTGTGTTACCTTGTAGCTATCACTTAATGTCACTGAATTAGCTAGAAAGACACATTTTGAGATACTGTCTGTCTCTACGTCCATCTTACCATCCTAAATCTCTACCACAAGAAGAGAGGAAAATGACATGGATTGTGAGTGGAGGAGCAGTACTCCTAAAAATCTGAGCTTTGGGAGAAGTGTTTGGCTAATATGTTCCTTCCATAGAGATAAGGATTGATTACAGAAAGGAAATAAAATTATCATTGTCTGAATAGATTTATAGTTAAGTGGGAAATCTCAACACTGCCCCTCAAATTGCTATGAGCAATAGAGAAACATATTAAATCTGTAGAATGTACTTTTTATACGTCTGAATCTGGTATTATAGTTTATGTATAAATGGTACAGAAAAAGGCAAAATTTTGTTAATGTCTACAGCATGGAAGAAGAAAGAAGGAAGGAAGGAAGGAAGGAAGGAAGGAAGGAAGGAAGGAAGGAAGGAAGGAAGGAAGGAAGGAAGGAAGGATGATTGAAGCCTGCTAGCTAGACTTCTGGATTTTAGGATTTTGAATAAATTAGAATTAGTAGAGGGGCGGCTAGGTGGCACAGTGAGAAGAGCGCCCGGCCCTGTAGTCAGAAGGATCTGAGTTCGGATCCGACCTCAGACACTTAACACACAAACAAAAACCTAGCCATGTGACCTTGGACAAGTTACTTAACCCCAATTGCCCTCCAAAAAGAAAAAAAAAAGAATTAGAAGTAGAAACAGTTTACTTAGTTCACCCTCGTGCCTAATGAAGTATTTTCCCTTCTAACATCTCTGGAGATCCTTGTTCAGCCTAACTTGAGAATTTTTATTGACTGGAGATTACAATTTCTCAAAATAACACCTTTCTAATCCTTAGAACAACCTGAATCCTTAGAAGGTATTCTTTTCTTTTTTTTGTTTTGCTTTTTGTTTTTTGGGTTTTTTTTGGAGGGCAATTGGGGTTAAGTAACTTGCCCAAGGTCACACGGCTAGGTTTTTGTTTGTGTGTGCGTTAAGTGTTTGAGGCTGGATCTGAACTCAGGTCCTTCTGACTCCAGGGCTGATGCTCTACTCACTGCGCCACCTAGCCGCCCCCCTAGAAGGTATTCTTTATTGGTCTAAAATTTACCTCCTTATTTTTGCCTTGGTTCATCAATCCTTTTGAAGTCATGTAAAATGCATCTAATCTATCTTTCACATCACAGATTTCCAAGTATTTTAAGAGAGAGACTGTGTTCCCTCCTCCCTTAGCATAAAGTGAAACATTTTATTCTCCAGGCTAAACATTTCTAGTTTATTCAACATGCGACATGGTTTCTAGTCCCTTTAGCATCCTAATCACATTTTTTAAAAAATTTATGTGCCTATTATAGTGTTTACAACTAGCCACAAGGTTCCAGATGGTCTAACTAGTGTAGTTTACAATGAGGCTATCAATTCCCTTCATCTAGATACTATGTTGCAGCCTAAGATGATGCGGATGTTTTTAGCAACCATGTCACACTACTGACTCCTAATGAGATTTTCTTTTTTGTCTTTTTCGAGAGATTCACTGTCAATCCATATCTCTTCCACGCTGAAAATATGTAGGGTTTTTTTTTTTTAACATCTTGGACTTTAATTCATCCTTATTAAACTGATTTATTGTTCTAGCCTCATTGGAGGCAACATGATATAATGATGATAAAGTTGAACTCAAAGCTAGGAGAACTTGAATTCATGTCCTGCCTCTGACACATATGGGCTATGATTCAGAAACCACTCAGTGTTCTAGGTAATACTCTTAAGTTGCAGAGAAGGTGCTAACTTGTACTGACACAAGGAGTGTCCTTACCTGGGAGTTCCCTATGCCAAATAAATTACAGGTCCAGTTCTTACCCCATCCCTATTTATTCTAGCATACTGAGAAATTTTTGAATTTTGTTTATGTTGTGTCTTTCCTAGCTTTGTGCCATACACAAATTCAGCATCAATACTCTTGATGTCTTCTCTAAGTCAACTATAGAAAAAAGTTTAAAAGGTCAGGACCAAGTACAATTCCATTGCATTCAACTAGGAATCTGTAATTAGCTTATCAATACATTAATCAACAGTTTTGAGGGAATATCTAGTTATCCAACTACAGATCTGTCATAATTAAAATATCAAATCACCACTTTCACTCTCTTTTCTACAAGAAAGTTATTGGCAAATGCTGTACTGAAATATACATCAGTGACTACAATATGTTTATCATCTTATTATATTAATAACGCTGACAAAAATGAAATTGTTAGTTTGGTATTTGTTCTTTAGTAACAAATTCTAGATCCAAATGACTAACCCCTTCTTTTATAAATACTCACTAATCATCCATCTATTTAATATTCCATTCTAAAATTTTACTGATATCCAATATCAAGGTTACTGGTCCATAGTGTCTAGTAGCCTTCTTTAATCTCTCTGTGAAAATATGGACAATTCATCACCAGCTTTCTGGTAGTTCTCTCCTTCTTCATGATTTCCCAAAGATTGTCAACAGAGTTTCCTGATTCGCACTGTCTCATTATATTGGAATCAAAGGATCAAGAAATATGAATTCCTTTAAAGTAGTTGGGTTCTTATAGGTGCACCAGTCTTTGGTCTTTTGCTCTCTCCAACTTATTTTTATGTGGTACCATTTTCAGTTGGAAGAGAAACTTCTTTGATAGTGAGGACAGAAAAAGAAAAAGAAGTTGAGTCCCTCTGAATTTTTTTATCATCTGTTCATACGATGCCATTGTCCTCAAACAATGAGACTTGTTCTTCCTGTGGTGGTGATACCAAAAAGACCATTTTTGTTGTCTTTAATATTCCTCACAAGCTCCAATTCATTTTGGAACTACCTAGTTCAGGCACTATAAATACGAGACTATATTATTCTCAGATGCCCCCTTGGTTATATGCTTTCTCCTTCCAACCTTTTTATATTCCCTTTAGAAATATGAGCTCGTTTGAAAGCTGCCTGCATACTTCTTTTTCCCTAATTTTTCTTCCTAATTTAGATCATTTAATTCTATAGTCAAAAATTCATGTTTTAGATCAGTCTAACCCTCTTGAGTCAAATTTTTTTTTAGGTCTAAGAAGTGTCCAATTTGGCAGGTAGGCTGCAAAACTCTTGAGTGCTGCCTGACCAGATTAAAATGTAATTGGGAAATGTTTAACAAAATAAATAAAGTTATAATACAACATAGACAATGTTAATATGTGATTTTCTAAGTCAATATGCCATTTTACATGTTTCTATTTGAGTTTGACACTTCTGCTCTTCATGATCACAATTACTTTTATACAGAAACTTTTTAAATTTGCTCTCATAAGGTCTAGGTTACCTATCTGATTATGCCTACCACACCTTTCATTGATTTTGAAGAACTTAAGATTTCTGTCACTTTTTTCTTCAAGGAATTCCTCTTCTCTTCCCCTCCCTTTGCTTTCCTGTCATATCCTCTCTTTGCTTCCCCTCCCCTCTCCTCTGACTATCAAGCCTTCTTGCTTGGCTCCTCTCTTAGAGTATGGGGTTTTCTTCTGAGAATAATGGGAAGAGTAAGGAATTTGAGAAGGCCCTTGCTATTTCATTGATTTCAGCCTCCTAGAGAGAATGAAGGTAATGAAATAATTGAGCCAATGACCATGAGGAGTTTGCTTTTCTGTGGGGAAATGGAGTATCCTTGGGAAATACTGTGAAAATACGATTTGGGGATTTTGGGGGGGAAATAGATAGGTGTTTTAGGGGGAAATAGATAGATAGGCATGAGTGAAAATAATGTTGAGCTGAATCCAGAAAAAGAGATTTCTATCTTGTGGAAAGAAAGGAGGGTTTAAAATCCTCACTCTTTTCAAATAGTTTAAAAAATGTTTCAGACTGGATGAATCAAAGGACAGAATTATGATTGCCAGGAGAAATATCGATAATCTCAGAAATGCAGATGAAATCACTCTGGTGGCAGACAATGAAAAGTAATTAACAAGTCTCTTGATGAAGATGAAAGAGGGGAGTGTAAAAGCTGCCTTGAAGTTTAATATAAAAAAAAACCCCTAAGATCTTGGCAACTGGTGCTATCACTTCCTGGTAAATAGAGGGAGAAGAAATGGAAGCAGTGTCAGAGCTTATATTCTTGGGTTCAAAGATCAGTGCAGATGGCGATGCTGATCATGAAATTAAAATATGTTTGCTTCTTAGAAGGAAAGCTATGGCAAATTTGGACAGCATGCTAAAAAGCGGAGACATCACCTTGCTGACAAAGGTCCATATAGTCAAAGCTATAGTTTTTCTAATAGCAATGTATGGCTATGAGAGCTGGACTATAAAGAAAGCCAAGCACCACAGAATTGACACTTTTGAATTGTGGTGCTGCAGAAGACTTTTGAGAGTTCTTTGGATGTAAAGGAGGTCAAATCAGTCAATGCTTAAAGAAATTAATTCAGACTATTCATTGAAAAGTCAAATACTGAAGCCACATAATAAGACGGGATGCATTGAAAAGACCCTGATGTTGGGAAAGACTAAAGGTGAAAGGAAAGGGGACAATAGAGGATGAGATAGACATATGGTATCATGGGAGCAACACACATAAACTTGGGACAGACTTCAAGACACAAGGGAGGATAGAAGGGCCTGGTGTCCTGTTTAGTAAATGGGATCACAAAGAGTAAGACTTGACTGAATGGCTGAATAACAACAAAATTGCTGAATACTGTTATATGAAATAATATATAAATAATTTTGATAGAATATTATAAGAAAATTTAGAAGTAGCAGTAGGTTTAGGTCCTCTTCTCCCTTCCCCTCTTCTCTCCTCTATTCTCCCCTCCTCTCCTTTTCAGCCCTTTCCTCTCCTTTTCTTTTCTTTCTCTTTGAGATTGAGTATCCCTATTCAATCCAGGCTGAAAATACAGTGGCCATTGTAATGGAGAGAGAGGATGCTCAGGCAAGGAGTTAATCAGGTTTGTTAGTAGATATTGATCTTATATTGGTTTGTGGGAAGGCTAAAGGATGTTGTAGCCCTCTGTGTTGTTATGGCTTGTTAACTTCTTTGCGACTATGATGGAATCGGCTTATTGGTTTTGGGATTTGGTTTTTCTGGTATCTGAATAAATGCTTTGCTTCCATCTTTTATATAGAGAGCCTGCTATATTTTGTGATCAAGCACCATGAGGAAATATTTATAGTCACAGTCAGTGCTGTAAATACTGCATTGGCACTACAACCATCCATGGGCCCAATCTCACTACTGATCTGCATTGAAGCTTTGACCGGCTCTATTTCTGACTTGGGTTTCTTTGCCCTTCCTTTGAGTGCCTGGGAGCCCCACCCCCACTCCTAGAGACTCCCCATATTGGTACCAGACTTAATATGGACACCTGATCTACTTAGCCCATTGTAAGACAAAAACTCCTGAGTTCAAGAGATCCACCAGTCTCAGCCTTCCTGGTAGTTTTGAGCTAAGTACCACAAAGATTCTCCTGGTCACTTGTACCTTTTAAGAGATGAAACTACCAAGGTAAGTTAAAAAGATGTATCAATGTCCTCCACTTTTTGAAGAATACTTCTAGTAGTCATTTAAATGAAATAACTTGTCACTATTAGCGTCTTGCTTCTGTTCCAGTTTGTATTTTGTATTAAAGTGAACCTACAAATGAAGAGCTCAAATTTCCAAAAGCTTAAATATTTTTAAATTCTAAATATAGAATCCAGCTAGGTCCCAAATAGTAAGAATAATGATTCCCTTGAAGTACTCACATGCATTTAGATTCAGACTATTCAAAGTTATAATTAAATAAAATATGGTCATTGGTTCCAGCTCACTGGAAATATGCAGGATGAATTCAAATAAGGAGACTATTTCAGATGATTCATTACTAGCACTAATATGGACTTAGCTTGAATTTAAACCTAGAAGAGATTTTGTAAGTTAAAGATTAGCATGTCTAAGTTAGAAGTGACCAAGATGACAAATAGATGTACAAACACATATTGTGAGAATCAGTTAAAGTAACTGATAAAGATTATTTAGCTTACAGCAAAAGGTTCTTAACCTTTTTCTGTTATAGGCCCCTTATTCAGAATAATGTCTTTAAAATGTATAAAACACAATACAAAGAATTATAAATGAAACCAATTGTATTGAAATAAAATTATCAAAAAGAATTTTTTTAAGTTCATACATCTCAAGTTAAGAACCCCTGACATAAAGAATTCAAGATGTGACCTTCAAATGTTTGAAGAGCTGTCATGTGAGGGATTTAAATTTTGTGGCCCCCTATTACTTCCAGGATCAAATATAAATTCCTCTGTTTGGCTTTCAAAAGCCCTTCATAACTTGGTCCCTTCCTACCTTTCCAGTCTTCTTTTACCTTATTCCCTTTCATGTACTCTTAGATCCTGTGGCAGGGGTCTACTTGTTCTTCTATTTGATATTCTATCTTCGGACTCCAAGTATTTTCACTGGCTGTCTTCCATTCCTGGAATGTTTCTCTCTCTCTCTCTCTCTCTCTCTCTCTCTCCCCTTTCTCTATCTCTCTGTCTCTGTCTGTGTCTCTCTCCCTTCCTTGATATATATGTGTGTGTGTGTGTGTGTGTGTGTGTGTGTGTGTGTGTGTGTATTACATAGTCATTTGCATGCTGTCTCCTCCATTACACTGTAAGCTCCTCAGAGGAGGAACTATTTGGTTTTTTTTACCCTTTTTTTGTATCTTCATCATTTAGCACAATGCCTGTCACATAGTAATACTCAATAGATGCTAGTTAACTGATTTTGGAAGGGAGAATAAGGATCAATGGGCAAAAAGTTATAGGGAAACAAATTAGGGTTTAATTGAACAATAACTCCCTAACAATAAGTTGTCCCAAAATGTAATAGACTGATTCACAATGTAGTGAAGCTCACTGTGACTGGAAATGTTTAAGCAAAGTCTTGAATACTTTTTTTCAGAGAGGTTTTAGGGGAAGGTATATTCATTGGCTAGGGGGTGGACCAGATAATTTCAGAAGTGTCTTCCAATTCTAGAATGTGATTACAGAATTATAAATTAATCATAAGAATTTATTGAGTATTTTTAATGTGCCAGACATTGTGCCATCAACTATAACCCATTCACTTTGTAAATGAGGAGACTGAGGTCAAAGTACAAGAGATAGAAAACCCCAGATTTTCTGACTCCTAGTCCAAAGTTCTATATACCAGAGTATATCTTATTTAATAGCAAAGAACTACTAGACTCAACCATCATTCTCATTGCCAATCAAAATTTATAATTAAGAAAATATATTTTAAACTCAAATAATTCTTTCATAAAGTACACACAAACTCCTGATTCATTAATTTGTTAGTTCTTCCTTCATATAATCATAATCACATGTGTTTATACACAAGTCAAATATTTTGTGAAGTTACTGGGTTACAATTGATAATGAAACCCTGAGATCATAAATCATTCTTTCAGAAAGTTAAATTCACTTTCATGTATTTTCTTACTCATTCCCACAATTTCCACGAGACAGAGGTGTCTTAATTAACTGCTGAGAAAACTGAGGTCTGTGAAGGTAAATGAGTTTTCTCCAATGACCTTTTCTCAAATCTCCTCCCCCTTACTAAACCAGATAGCCACTGAGGTTCCTTTAAAAACTGAAATACTGATTCCTTTTAAAAACTGAAGTGATTCTATCTAGTTTAGATAGAAGCACTTCTGTCTAAAGAGTCTCTTGTCCTTATTCTTATGTTATACAGGGTGTTTCAGTAGTTTTGTTGCAGTTTGAAGCTATCATGACTTCCCACTGCTTAATGTGGTCCTTTTTCTTAGTCATTTTTCTTTGTTCATTTTTTTTGCTATTGTTCCAGGTTAAGATAACCAGTAAATCATGCTTCCTACTTCTCCCTCTTTTTTTCAGTGCTCCTTAAAACTGACTTCTTCAAGGAATCCCTTACTAGACTCTGTAATAACATACATTCTCCTTTTATGAAATTTGTAAGGATAGCACCCCATATACTGATGAAGCTTGCCATGTGTTAAACTGTGCTAGTGATCATCTTTGTTGAGGGAAATTAAAGAGAAAAATCATCAAGCTCATCAGAATTCATAGGAGTGTGTCAGTGCAGCAGATCCAACCTCTACCCAAGTCCTAAAATAGGATTCACATCATAGAATGCAATAACTCCCAGGAAGCCAGCCAATCACCTCAGCAAACAACCGTAGTGCTGGCTTTTTCACAGGCATCTCTGAACAATGCTTTCCAAAGCAGTACATCTAAGAAACAAAATGAAAATACTAATAGTAGTTCTTATAGATAATAGATCTGGAAGGGACCTTAATAATCCATTATGACAGATACTCTTAGACAAAAGAAAGCTAATGCCCAGAGAGGTTGTGACTTGCCCAAGGTCATACAGTGGCAGATCCAAAACCACAACTCTGTTCTGCTGAGTCCAGTGTTCTTTCTACTTTAAAATATTGTCTTCCTACTTGGCTGGACTTGCTGAAAGCCCAGTCACTCACAAGATTGTTCCAGAGTAGAAAACAAGGTAGATGGGGCCAGAGTTGACCACTGTCATTGAAAATTTCACGTCTCCCAGAGTGTTTCCACTGACCGGTGCTTTATTTCTGTCCTTCCTCTTCAGCTTCTTTCCGAAGAAAATGCAGAAACATTAGAGAAACGTGGTCAGTGTCCTCGAGGAGGGCAGATGCCCAAAACTGGGGCTCAGACTGAAAATTAGGTAATTGTCCCCATTTGTAATATGATAGAATTGAACTAAATGATCTCTGAAGTATCTTACAACTTGAATATTCTAGAATTTCAAGTAGAAGCTGAGTCTCAGAGTCATACAGTAATAAAGGCACTAATACACTCTTGGTGGAGCTGAGAAAGTTCAACAATTCTGGAAATCAATTAGAAATATACCTACTGTCAAAGAAAAAGAAGTTGCTACTGTACTGATGTTTTCCAGAAGAAATTTTAATTAAACTTTAAGCAAATATCCAAGCATTTCTCCCTTGGACAGAGAGATGTCTAAAGGTTCCCTTTCTCTCCAACATGACTAATTTCCCCAAGACAATTTTAGGTAATATTTACAGGAATCTCAAAGAAGAAAAGCTCAATATGTAACATTACAGTTCTGTGTTCTCATTAAGAATATCTGAATAAGGGGGAGGCTAGGTGGCGCAGTGAGTAGAGTGCTGGCCCTGGAGTCAGAAGGACCTGAGTTCCAATCCCGCCTCAGACACTTAACACACAAACAAAAATCCTAGCTGTGTGTTACTTAACCCCAATTGCCCTCCAAAAAGGAAAAAAAAAGAAAAAAAAAGAATATCTGAATAAGCAAATCACTATCCTAGTCCTCCTAGGTCACTCCCCTCCAGGAATCAATGAGACTCCTGCCAGAAATCTATA
Organism: Gymnobelideus leadbeateri; assembly: GCA_011680675.1. Classification (NCBI taxonomy): domain Eukaryota; kingdom Metazoa; phylum Chordata; class Mammalia; order Diprotodontia; family Petauridae; genus Gymnobelideus; species Gymnobelideus leadbeateri. The sequence continues at coordinate 113,651 of WOXC01001777.1, forward strand.
TCAAGAATCTAACTTGAATTCAAGGCAAAGAAGGCACATTTCCTTTCAATGGAAATGGGCACTTCCCTTGGGTGAACCCTAGCACCAAACACTTCATGGGTGGAGAAGGCAATGATTTTACCTAGATCAGAATTATGTTTGACTATCACTCTTAATCCATTTGCCTAAGGAAGGTTTTGGCATTCTAAGAATAGCTTTTGTACCCACCTTTCTAAAGAGAAAAATCTGGAAAGAGTTTTAGACTTGATTAATATTTTTTCTTAATATTTTGAGAGAATCCAAAAAGAGACATTTTAAAATATGCTTCTATAAAACAGTCACTAAAAAAAGTTTTAAAAAATCACTAAATTGCATACATACTTTTTGAGCCAGTGATATCATTAATTAGCATTTACCCTAAAGAGGTCAAAGAAGAAGGAAAAGACTGATACATGAACTCAACATTCTGCAAGATTAAATCAACTCAGAAACTCATACCTCCTCAGCACCCTGTGCCCCTAACATTGTGCCCTCTGGTTGAAGAAAATGGGAGGTGGAAATCTGGGAGCTCTTCCCTTATCTTCCTGTATTTAAAGATGGCTGCCAGAGAATTTCCTTTCTAGTTTCCTACCCCTTATCATTTCCTATCTGAGCTAATTTTTTGGACTTCATCACAAAAAAACCCCAAAACAAAACAAACAAATTTTAAAAACCCCATCATTCTATAAGATTAAATCAACTCAGAAACTCATACTTCTTCAGATCATTTCTCTCCCTGGATGCATGACTATCATACATGCCTCAGTGTCTGGGTGACCCTCCCTCTCCCCACCTCCTGGCTTTTCTGTTCCTTTTTATATGTTTGTCTTTCATTAGATTGTGAGCTTGTTGAGGATAGAAACTGTCTTATACCTTTCTTTGTAGCACCTGGTGCAGAATAGGTGCTTTTAAAATGTTCATCAACCAAATACTCATCTCTTTTGTTGTAGTAAAGAATGGGAAATAAAGGGGGACCATCAATTGGGAAGTGGCTGAACAAACTATGGAATATTAATGTAATGAATTATTACTCCACCATAAGAAATGATGAGAGAGATTGATGCAAAGCAGGCTGCGAAGACTTTTATGAACTCAAAGCAAAGTGAGAAGAATGAGAACAAGTTATAGAACGACCATAATAATATAGAGCTGAACAACTTTAAAAGATACAAAAACGCTGATTAATACAACAACCAATCATGACTCCAGAAGGTCAATGATGAAGCATTTTTCCCACCTCTGAACAGAAAGGTGCGGAATGAGACATATGTTTTCAGATATGGTCCATGTGTAAATTTGTTTTGCTTGATTATACTTGTTACAAGGAAAGGCTTTTCTATGGGAGAGAAGTTATTGAGGGGGCATAAAAGAGGAAATATAGTAATGCAAATAAAATGGTATTGATAAATTTTTTTTTAAAGAGAAAAAGAATCAAAAGAAGTCCAGGAAGGTACATAGAAAATCAGGGCAGTTTTGATAGTATCAAGTTAAATTCAATAGACACTTTTAAATGGGTGAATAGGAGGCAGCTAGGTGGCACAGTAAATAGAGCACTGACCCTGGAATCAGAAGGACCTCAGTTCAAATCCAACCTCAGACACTTGACACTAGCTGTGTCACCACTTAACCCCAATTGCCTTGCCTTCCTCCCTCAAAAAAACAAACAACAGAAACAAAAAAATGGGTATATAATAGAAGTTTACAACTGCATACACAATCCTCTTCTTAAATCATTCCTTGTACTTTGAAATGCTTATTAATGTTTAAGTCCATATTTTTTTTAAAGGAGGAGGTAGTACTTGTAGCTGGAGTAAAAGAATACAAGAGATACTGTCCTGTAATTTCATTGGTATGGAGAACTCACAGGTGAAGAAATTTTTATGAAGTTTGCACCTTTGCAACTTAGTCTCAAAGTATTACATAAAGCACTTAGAGCTTAAGTGACTTGGCTACGGTCATGGGTGAATATGTGCTAAGAGGCATCACTTGAATTTGGTTCCCCAATCACTGAATCACAGCTGCCATTTCAGAGGCAGATGATTTAAATTTAACTCTGGTAGCTTGTATTTTTGTATGAACTTGGACAAGTTGCTTTACCTCCCTGGGTTTCAGTTTCTTCATCTGTTAAATGAGGGGGCTTGGACCAGGTGACTCATGTCTTTTCAGGTCTAGATTTTTGGTGCTATGATCCTATTACATGATAACTAAAGTTTCACTATTGGTGGATCCCATTCCCCCACAAGAGGTCTAGGTGGCCCTGGAAAAGGAAGTGAGAAAGCTGAAGTCTTGGAAGTTTATGAGTCAACAATTCTGGATTGCCACAGAGTGCAAAATCTGAAACTTAGACATCCATGCTTCAAATACTTAAAACAATGGAGGCTGTATGGCAGAGTAAAGCCAGAAGACCTGGATTCAAGTTCCAACAAATTACATCACCACAGGGGAACTTTCCTTATCTGTTAAATGAGGGGATCAAATTAACATCCCTTCATCCTAACATCTCTTCTACTTCTAACATTCTATGTGATTCTATAATACTATGCACATTTAGAGACATTTCCACTCCAAGTGCTTATATGAACTATTTGTACCTATAGAGCCTTCTGAGATTGTATTTGTCTAATGAGCCACAATTAGACACATTATACCTTGACCCCAACCTAGTGATGTAATTTTGGTCCTCTTTGAGAATTAAGAACAACCACCAACCAACCAGCTATGCCAAATATGAAGCTAAATACTAAAGTCAATTCTATGCCAAGTCACCAAGTACCATATTCCTGTTTCCAATGTCTCATGTGTTTCCTGTGCAATATAACCATAGTTTAAGAGATGATCTTAGCAATGGAAGTCAGAAAGCCCTCTTTTTTCACAAAGAATATATGACAAATGTCTTTCACAAGCATGATTCTGTGTATAAGCAGCATAGTTTAGTGTCAGGAACACTGGATCTACAGATCCATTTTTGAATTTTGTGACCTTGGCAAAGTCACGTGGCCTCTTTGATCCTGTTTCCTTACCTATAAAGAATGTTAGACTAGACAATGTCCAACATCTCTTTCTAGCTCTATAATCTTATTAATTTGATGATTTAGAGTCCTAATCCTCTATTTTGAAATTTTTATAATCCAAAAGAAGGCATAATGACAAATATATAATTATTTTCTTTTATTCTTTTTTTTTGACTCATCTTTCCCAACTAATCTTTGTGGTATCTTAGTTCTAGGATTTATTGATTCTTAAAATGAATAAAAGAGAGGATAAAACAGGATGCCTACATCACATGCTAATGTTCCTTACCTAGAAATCTTCCTTCTTCAATGACATCTTTTAGTAGCAAAAAGGTACCAAAATTCTAGAAGTTAAATTCTGGGGCTTGGAGATGAAAGGAGAATGGAGAAGGATAAAGAAGAGTGAGGGAAGGCAAAGGCAATAAGAATACATGTAGGGTAATATTTTATAGTGGAAACAACTTCAGAAAGACAAGTTATGATCAGTATAATGACAAACCACAATTCTGGAGGACCAATAGTGAAGGATGTTATCTACCTCCTGATAGAGAGGTAGAGAATGAGAACTTAGGTACAGAATGAAACATTTATTTTTGGACAAAGTCAATGAGAGAATTTGTTTCACTTGACTATGGTTGGGTTTTTTATCCACCAATCTGAGGTGTATAAAAGATGGAGAGCAAATGAATGATTGCTTAAAAAAACAAGAAAAAAAGGGGACATAAACCCAGGAATCAGGATACCAAGTCTGTCACTAACTATGGCAAGTTATTTAAACTCTCTGGGGCTTAATTTCCTCACCTATAAAATGAGAGATTTGGATTAGTTCAGGAATCCCCAACCTTCAGTGAAGAAACAGAAAATTTTCATGTGCCCAAATCATTAAAAGGTCTAAAAGAGGGGACTCTGCTTCCTGAGAATTATTGGTAAATACTAGAAAGAGGTTTGCAGTGGTGGCAACAAACATTGAGATATTCTAGACAGAACTTCAAAATCTACTAGCTCCCATTATAGGATAATAACCTACATACAAATGATGCTGTGAGGTACCCTTGAGATGGAGGCTATGAATATTATTATCCCCATTTTCAGATGAAGAAGGAAAGTGAGACTGAGAGATTAAATGCTGTTTTCCATGACTATACTAAGTACCTGAAGTAGGATTCAAATCCACATCTCCTGCCTTCAAAGTCATGCGGACTTCTTTCTGGCTCTAAATCCTATTGAATGAAAAGGCTGCTGCTTTGCCTTGAATAAGCAAAACAAGATAGCAAAGGTAAGTCTCTTTTCTTTTGCCATATTACCCAGGATTTTCTCTCTTAGAGATCCTAATCAAAGAAATATAATGCTATTTTTACTGTCTTCAGCAAACCAGCTTACTCCCCAACACCCAATTTGGCAAGTACTTCACTTTTCACTCTGAGAAAGGTAAAAAAAAAAGTCATTAATGTATGCTAACATTTCCTACTTTGTGATCCTGCAATCTATTTTTAGCTCTTTGTAAATCCTGACATGAAGCCTGGTGCAGAATTTAATTCCTCACTGAATACTAATCAATCAGCAAAATGCAATCCCACTGATGTTGTCAGTTAATGAAGGAAAGTTCTCCCAACACAAATTCAACATAGGCATTAACTGTAGTGACAAATGCCTAAGGATTTTTCTTTAAGTGAATAGCTGTTCCATATCCAACTCTGGTTGTCACTGAGCTCCTGTGAGCATTAGGAAAAGGGATGTGTTTTGGACATTTCAAATTTAAATCCCTAGCTTGAGACAAATTGCATGACAGTGGATAATTGTAACATTCCCTTCCACATTTTCAAATGAACCTTTCAAACTATGGCATTCAGCGACTTCTCAGATCCCTAAAATGAGCATAAAGAATTGCCATGAATCAAAACCTTACAAATGAAGTTAGATTATCAGGTAGAACATTAAGGTAGAAACAAGACAGAATTAATAAGCAGGAATGCTTTACATTCAGGTCCCTATAAAGCTGTATATTACAAATACTCAACATATAAACACTTGCATTTGACAGGGATGCTTCTGCTATTTGCTGGCTTGGCTGACTGTCAAATATTTGGAAAACTGTATCCTTATAAGTGAGCTTCTTCTATCCAGAATGATTACTCAAATGACACACATTTATCAAGCACTTATTATGTGTCAGGCATCGTGGTAGATTCTGAGGCTACAAAGACAATGAATGAAACAATCCCTGTTCTTAAGGAGCTCATATTTTGAGGGAGACAAATGCATATTTCAGCATATTTCAGAATAAAGATAAAGAGAATAAACACAAAGTAATTATATAAATATATATATAGGGGCGGCTAGGTGGCGCAGTGAGTAGAGTGCTGGCCCTGGAGTCAGAAGGGCCTGAGTTCGGATCTGGCCTCAGACACTTAACACACACACAAACAAAAAAAAAAAAAACCTAGCTGTGTAACCTTGGGGCAAGTTACTTAACCCCAATTGCCCTCCAAAAAGCAATATATATACACATATGGTGACTTGGAAAAGAAGGCTCTAGCAGTTGAGGGGATCAGGAATGGCTTCAGTTGCCTTTTCTTTCTTTTCTCTCATTCTTTTTTTGCCTTAAATGAATGACGCTTTAACTTATGGTCTCTGGGGAGAAACCACACCAACCTTCAAAAGATCAGGAGACTAAGTGAACAGGAATATAGAATTTGGAATCCAGGCTGGGTTTTACAGCCAGCACAGCACCAATACCCTGAGGAATAAGGAACACCTTCTGGGAGTGACCTTTGGGAGCACCTCAGTCCAGTAGCAGCTAATATGAAAATTTATCTGACAGTGATGAAACCTTCAGACTTCCCCTTTGTGGGACTAATGCTTTGTTACAACAGTTAAGCTTTGAGGTATTGGAGAAAATGTTTATACAATAAAGTAAATATCCCTTTGTAAAAGTGAATTGATACTGGACAGTTAAGTGTAACTGGGGTGCTAGTTCCTGGTGCCTAATGGTAGGGGGAGGAGGAACAGATTCAGTAAGGGGAACTTGAGGCAATAGCAGTAGAGAAAAAGCCACCCTAAATCGTAAGAGTAACCTAAAACCTTAAAGGGGTATGTGTAGTCTGTCTCTGGAAGAGAGGACCAGAGCATATACATTACAATCCCATTGCAGCAATGGAGTATGGTCCATTGCACAGGGTCAGATGTACAAGGCTGGAGATGGAGTATCACATATGAGAGACAAAGAGAAGAACAGTTTGGCTGAATTGCAAAGTGTAGGAGGAGAAATTATGTCCAATGAGGCTGAAAAGATTTATTGGGGCAAAATTGTAAGGAGTTTTTAAAGCTAAGCTTTGAGTTTATATTTGATTCTAGAAGCAATAAGGAACCATGAAATTTTATTGAATAAGGGAGTGATATGTGCTTAAGGAAAATCACTGAAACAACATTATGGAGGATGGACCAGAATGGGGAGAGACTTGAGACAGGGAAACCAATTAGGGATCTATCATATTATCATATCTGAGGGAAGAGATGTTAAGGGTCTGAACTAAGGTAGCAGCTATGAGAATGGAGAGAAGGGGCCATATGTGAGATATGTTGTAGAGGCAGAAATAACAAGAAACTGTTCATTTTTGTCTTTGCATTTCTAGAACCCAGCAAAGTACCTTGCATATAATAGGTGCCTAATAAATGCTTGTGGAATTAAACTGACTCAGACTTCTTTACATTTCATTTTACAATTAATAAATATTTGTTTTATATAATAGGTAAAATTTTTAAAAAGACAAAATTTTATTGATTTAAAAAACTTTTTACTTCAGAATTTTTTCTAACATTTCTCTCCTCTTCTCCCAGAAAGCCATCACATATACAAAATTATATTTTTAAAGAAATAAAAAGATAAAGCAGAAGAAGAAATAGAATCAAATCAGCAAAACCAATAGATGAATCTTAAAGTATGAAAAGGTAAACAACCTAGTGGGGCAAGGGTGTTTTCTCATATCTCTTCTTTGGGACCATGCTTTTTCTTTGTAATTTTGCAACATTCATTTTAAAAATTAATTTGTCCCTGTTCTTTCCATTTACATTGTTATAGTCAAGTCGCTCAGTCATTTTTCAGTTACATCCAACTCTTCATGACCCCATTGGGGGATTTCTTGACAAAGCTACTAGGATGGTTTGCCATTTCTTCTTCCAGTCCATTTTATAGATAAGGAAACTGAAATAAACAGGGTTAAGTAACTTGCCCAGGGTCACACAGCTAGTAAGAGTCTGAGGCTAGATTTGGCCTAAGGAAGAAGATAAGTCTTTCTGACTCCAGGCCTAGAACGCTATCCACTGCACCATCTAGCTGCCCATATATGTACATATTCATATATGTGATTCGTTAATCAACATTAGATATCAACCTTTCCATGTTTCTTTATATTTATCCTATTTTTCATTTCTTATAACATGGTAATATTCCATTATGTTCACCTAGTACAATTTTTTTTTATTTTAAACAAATGCTTTATTAACTTCTGTTTTACATCATTCATTTCCGCCAGATTTTGAGTTACAATCATTTTCCCCCCATTATTCCCCTACCCAACCTCCCAGAATAGTAGTCCCACAAGATATCACTTCCTCCAATCTGCTCTCTCCCATACCTTCTCCCATACCCCCATCGACTTTTCCATTAGAGGAAGGTGAATCTTTGTGTCCCAATGCCTGCACATCTTATCTCCCTATTACAAGCGAAAGAGTATTAATAATAGTATTTATATATATTTGAAACATTTAATGTTAAGACCTCGAATTTCAGATCCATTTCCTTCCTCCCTTGTCACCCATTCCCTCTTGGGAGATAAGTAATTCAGTATATGTTGTACATGTCTAGCTATGCAAAACATTATCATAGTAGATATATTGTACAAGGCTGCTTATAATTCCCTCCCACTCATCCCACCCCCCACCTGGTCCATTCCCTACATGATCCTGTCCCTCTTCTATAGTGGGTACTTCCAACCTCCCCTCCCCCCAAGGATGCCCTCCCATCCATCATCCCTCCTCTCATCCCCCTTCCCCCTATCCTGCTGCAGGTTGAGATATCCCATTTAGTATGTATGTCATTTTCTCCCTGAACCAAATTCAATGGGAATGTGGTTTTGTCTTTTTAGCCTTCCTTATTCTCCCCCTCCTTTGCAACCACTTCCCCTTGCTTCTTCTACATGGGATAGTTTACCCTACCCTGTCTCTCCCCATCTCCTCTTGCCACTTTCCTCTCTCACCTCATAATTTCATCCCTTCAGTGTTCTCCCTTCCCAACAAATTCAACCTATGCCCTCTATCCATATAGCTGTAACCATATACACACACATTCACATATGTATTCATATGACCACACCCCCTTCTTCCATTATTTTCTTTTTTTTTTTTAAACAAATACTTTATTAACTTCTGTTTTATATCATTCATTTCCGCCAGATTTTGAGTTACAATCATTTTCCCCCCATTATTCCCCTACCCAACCTCCCAGAATAGCAGTCCCACAAGATATCGCTTCCTCCAATCTGCTCTCTCCCATACCTTCTCCCATACCCCCTTTGACTTTTCCATTGGAGGAAGATGAATCTTGTGTCCCAATGCCTGCACATCTTATCTCCCTATTATAGGCAAAAGAGTATTAATAATAGTATTTATATATATATTTGAAACATTTAATGTTAAGACCTTGAATTTCAGATCCATTTCCTTCCTCCTTTGTCACCCATTCCCTCTTGGGAGATAAGTAATTCAGTATATGTTGTACATGTCTATCTATGCAAAACATTATCATAGTAGATATGTTGTACAAGGCTGTTTATAATTCCCTCCCACTCATCCCACCCCCACCTGGTCCATTCCCTACATGATCCTGTCCCTCTTCTATAGTGGGTACTTCCAACCTCCCCTCACCCCAAGGATGCCCTCCCATCCATCATCCATCCTCTCATCCCCTTCCCCCTATCCTGCTGCAGGTTGAGATATCCCATTTAGTATGTATGTCATTTTCTCCCTGAACCAAATTCAATGTGAATGTGGTTTTGCCTTTTTAGCCTTCCTTATTCTCCCCCTCCTTTGCACCCACTTCCCTACATGAGATAGTTTACCCTACCATGTCTCTCCCCATCTCCTCTTGCCACTTTCCTCTCTCACCTCATAGTTTCATCCCTTGAGTACTCTCCCTTCCCAACAAAATCAACCTATGCCCTCTATCCATATATAACTGTAGCCATATACACACACATTCACATATGTATTCGTATGACCACACCCCTTCTTCCATTATTTTCATAGTGAGAAAGATATCATCAGTCCCAGATATTGCTTTTCCATATAGGAATGTAAATAGTTCAACTTTGATAAGTTCCTTTTGATTTCTTTTCCCTGATTACCTTCTCAGGCATCTCTTACTTCTTGCGTCTGGATGTCAAATTTTCTATTCAACCCTGGTTTTTTCCTCAAGAATGCTTGAAAGTCCTCTATTCCACTGAATGCCCATATTTTCCCCTGAAACAAAATACTCAGTTTTGCTGGGTAGGTGACCCTTGGGTTCATTCCCAGTTCTTTGCCCTCTGGAATATCATATTCCATGCCCTTCGATCCCTCAGTGTAGAAGCTGCCAGGTCCTGGGCTATTCTGATTGTGTTTCCACAATATTGAAATTGTTTCTTCCTGGCTGCTTGTAGTATTTTCTCCTTGATCTGGGGATTCTGGAACCTGGCTATAATATTCCTGGGAGTTTTCTTTTTGGGATCTTTTTCAGGAGGTGATCGGTGGATTCTTTCAACCTCTATTTTGCCCTCTGGATCTAAAACATCAGGGCAATTTTCCTTGAGAATTTCTTGAAGGGTGATTTCTAGGTTCTTTCTTTGATCATGGCTTTCAGGTAGTCCAATAATTTTTAAATTGTCTCTCCTGGATCTATTTTCCAGGTCAGTGGTTTTTCCCATGAGATATTTCACATTGCCTCTAATCTTTCGTTTGTTTGGATCTGCTTAACAGCATCTTGATTTCTCATAAAGTCATTAGCTTCCATTTGCTCCAGTCTAACTCTGAAGGAATGGATCTCCTCAGTGAGCTTTTGAGATTCTTTTTCCATCTGGCAAATTCGACTTTTTAAGGCATTCTTCTTCTCATTGCCCTTTTGGGCTCCTTTGCCATTTGAGTTAGTCTATTTTTTAAGGTGTGGTTTTCCTCAGTCAGGCTGTTGGCCCTCATTTCATACTTTTCCTGCATCCTTCTCATTTCTGTTTCCAATTTTTCCTCCACTTCTCTTATTTGATTTTTAAAGTCCTTCTTATGGTCCTCTATGGCCTGCAACCCGCTCATGTTTTCCCCTGGGGCTTTTGGAGCAGGACTTCTTACCTCACAGTCCTTTTCCTGCTCTATGCCCCCAAAATAGGAGTCTAGGGTTGCATTTTTCTGTTTC
>WOXC01001778.1:0-149557 GCA_011680675.1 Gymnobelideus leadbeateri
TATCCTGATTTTCTTTCCACTGTATTCAAATTTTTTTTCTTTCTGGCTGCTTGTAATAGTGTCTCTTTGATCTGGAAATTTCAGAAGCTGGCTATAATATTCCAAGACTTTTCTTTTTGGGATCTTTTTCAGGAGGCAGTTGGTGGGTTCTTTCAACCTCTATTTTTCCCCCTGGTTCTAAAACATCATAGCAGTTTTCCTTGAGAATTTCTTGAAGGATGATTGCTAGGTTCTTTTTTATCATGGCTTTCAGGTAGTCTAATACTTTTTTTTTTTTTTTGGTTTGGTCAATATTTATTTATTTATTTGCTTATTTATTTGTTTGTTTTTGTATCATCATACCCCCAAAGTTTGGCATAAATCCTGGCTCATAAGTACTTAATAAATGGTCTTTAACTGACTTGGCTATGGACTTATTCCAATTCTCTGATATTTTTTTTTAAACAAATACTTTATTAACTTCTGTTTTACATCATTCATTTCCGCCAGATTTTGAGTTACAATCATTTTCCCCCCATTATTCCCCTACCCAACCTCCCAGAATAGCAGTCCCACAAGATATCGCTTCCTCCAATCTGCTCTCTTCCATACCTTCTCCCATACTCCCATCGACTTTTCCATTAGAGGAAGATGAATCTTTGTGTCCCAATGCCTGCACATCTTATCTCCCAATTATAGGCAAAAGAGTATTAATAATAGTATTTATATATATATATATATTTGAAACATTTAATGTTACAACCTTTAATTTCAGATCCATTTCCTTCCTCCCTTGTCACCCATTCCTTCTTGGGATATAAGTAATTCAGTATATGTTGTATATGTCTAGCTATGCAAAACATTATCATAGTAGATATATTGTACAAGGCTGCTTATAATTCCCTCCCACTCATCCCACCCCCCATCTGGTCCATTCCCTACATGATCCTGTCCCTCTTCTATAGTGGGTATTTCCAACCTCCCCTCACCCCAAAGATGCCCTCCCATCCATCATCTCTCCTCTCATCCCCCTTCCCCCTATCCTGCTGCAGGTTGAGATATCCCATTTAGTATGTATGTCATTTTCTCCCTGAACCAAATTCAATGTGAATGTGGTTTTGCCTTTTTAGCCTTCCTTATTCTCCCCCTCCTTTGCAACCACTTCCCTACATGAGATAGTTTACCCTACCATGTCTCTCCCCATCTCCTCTTGCCACTTTCCTCTCTCACCTCATAATTTCATCCCCTGAGTACTCTCCCTTCCCAACAAAATCAACCTATGCCCTCTATCCATATATAACTGTAACCATATACACACACATTCACATATGTATTCGTATGACCACACCCCCTTCTTCCATTATTTTCATAGTGAGAAAGATATCATCAGTCACAGATATTGCTTTTCCATATAGGAATGTAAATAGTTCAACTTTGATAAGTTCCTTTGATTTCTTTTCCCTGATTACCTTCTCAGGCATCTCTTCCTTCTTGTGTCTGGATGTCAAATTTTCTATTCAATTCTGGTTTTTTCCTCAAGAATGCTTGAAAGTCCTCTATTCCACTGAATGACCATATTTTCCCCTGAAACAAAATACTCAGTTTTGCTGGGTAGGTGACCCTTGGGTTCATTCCCAGTTCTTTTGCCCTCTGGAATATCATATTCCATGCCCTTCAATCCCTCAGTGTAGAAGCTGCCAGGTCCTGGGCTATTCTGATTGTGTTTCCACAATATTGAAATTGTTTCTTCCTGGCTGCTTGTAGTATTTTCTCCTTGATCTGGGGATTCTGGAACCTGGCTATAATATTCCTGGGAGTTTTCTTTTTGGGATCTTTTTCAGGAGGTGATCGGTGGATTCTTTCAACCTCTATTTTGCCCTCTGGATCTAAAACATCAGGGCAGTTTTCCCTGAGAATTTCCTGAAGGGTGATTTCTAGGTTCTTTCCTTGATCATGGCTTTCAGGTAGTCCAATAATTTTTAAATTGTCTCTCCTGGATCTATTTTCCAGGTCAGTGGTTTTTCCCATGAGATATTTCACATTGCCTTCTAATCTTTCATTTGTTTGGATCTGCTTAACAGCATCTTGATTTCTCATAAAGTCATTAGCTTCCATTTGCTCCAGTCTAACTCTGAAGGAATGAATCTCCTCAGTGAACTTTTGAGATTCTTTTCCATCTGGCAAATTCGACTTTTTAAGGCATTCTTCTCCTCATTGCCCTTTTGGGCCTCCTTTGCCATTTGAGTTAGTCTATTTTTTAAGGTGTTGTTTTCCTCAGTCAGGCTGTTGACCCTCATTTCATACTTTTCCTGCATCCTTCTCATTTCTCTTTCCAATTTTTCCTCCACCTCTCTTATTTGATTTTTAAAGTCCTCCTTAAGGTCCTCTATGGCCTGCAACCCACTCATGTTTTCCCCTGGGGCTTTTGGAGCAGGACTTCTGACCTCACAGTCCTTTTCCTGCTCTATGCCCCCAAAATAGGAGTCTAGGGTTGCATTTTTCTGTTTCCTTTGCCTTGGCATGTTGCCACTTAATTGCTTGACTTTTGGGCTTGTTGCCACACTATGGCTTTAAGGCCAGCTAGAGGAATTTTCGTCCCGAACGTGTGGGGGGCAACTTCCGTTTCTGGCAAGCTGTAAACCCACCCACAACTTCCACCCTAGATCACAATCCAGATCCAGGGAGGTTAAAGCAAGAGCGATTACCCCCCAAGACTGATCGCTGGATCTCCCCACGATTTGTAGGCTGGGAGCCGGAAATGCCTCTGAAAACTACACAGTGGCGTGTCTCCTCAGCAGCTTCTAGCCCCCAGGGGAGGGAGCTGACGCATTCCCCAAATACAGGTCCCAAAGTCCATAGGACACTAACCTCTTACTTTGTCCTAGGCAAGTCTATGTTGATAATTCTGGCGTCTCCACAGTTCCTGGTGTTCTGGGGTTCCTCCAGCCGGCTGCTGGCCCTGCCGCCCTGGGGCTAAAACCTCGGCTCACGTGGACCTGGGCTCGGCTCGGCTCCTGCGCTCTGCGCGCTGCCGGCTCCCAGACCACTGCGCTGGTCCTTCCTGCAGGGTGCTGGGCTGTCCTCAGCGGGAGGTTAGCTTCTCTGTGTCGTTCTGTGGGTGCTGGGGCCTCAGAAGTTGTTCACAGTCCTTTTTTTACATAGTTTGTGGAGAATCTGGGGGCAGAGAGGCTTGGACGAGCTGTTTCTACTCCGCCATCTAGTCTAATACTTTTTAAATTATCTCTCCTAGATCTATTTTTCAGGTCAGTGGTTTTCCCAGTGAGATATTTCACATTGCTTTCTTTTTTTTTTTTTCATTTGTTTGGATCTGTTTGATATTACCTTGGTTTCTCATAAAGTCGTTAGCTTCCATTTGCTCCAATCTAATTCTGAGAGAATGATTCTATTCAGTGAGCTTTTGAGATTCTTTTTTTCCATCTGAAAAATTCAGCTTTTTAAGGGATTCTTCTCCTCATTGCCTTTTTGACTCTCTTTTGCCGTTTGAGTTGGTCTATTTTTTAAGGTGTTATTTTCTTCAGTCAAGTGGTTGATTCTCATTTCATACTTTTCTTGCATTATTCTCATTTTTCTTCCTAATTTTTCTTCCACTTCTCTTATTTGCTTTTCAAAATCCTTCTTGAGGGCCTCTATGGCTAATTACCAGCTTGTATTTTTCTTGGAAGCTTTTGGTGCAGGAGTTCTGAATTCACTGACTTCCTCCTGTTCCAAGCTCTGATCCTTTTTGTCCCCAAAATAGGAGTTTAATGTTGGATTCCTCTGTTTGCTTTGCTTCCCTCCTTTACTCGTGTTGACACTCAATTACTTGACTTTTGGGCTTTTTGCCACAGTAGTACTCTGCTACCAGAGAGGGGAGCATTATAAGTGCTGGTAATCTGAAGTCCCTCTAGCTAGTGGTTGGTTAGGCCTGTCTTGGGACTAAAATCTCCAGCTTGTGGGGGCCTTGGGTTGGCTCCCATAGTGCTGCTCTGGCTGCTTGCTGCTGGCCTGCTGGGCTGTCCTCAGTGCGAGGTTAGCCTCTCTGTGTCATTTTGTCATTTTTGTCGTTTCAAAGTTTCTTCAGAGTCACCTTTTACATGAATTGGGGGAGGTGTAATATAGAGCCCTGTGGAAGTCCTGTTTCTATATCTTGACTCAGCCCTCCTCAATTATAATTTCTATGTAGATAATTCTCACAGCTATTAAACCAGCCCTAATCTCTTTCCTGACTTTCAGTCTTTTGACTCAAACTTTCTATTGGACATCAAGAATTGGATGTTTCACAGATATCTCAAATTCAACATGTTTAAAAGAAAAGTTATCATCTTTCCCTCCAAAGCTTACCTTTTTTAAACCATCATCCCAGTAACCCAGGCTTTAATCTCTATGCCATTTTCCAATCCTCAATTGAACTCATTTCATATACCTCATATTTTTCCAAGACTTATAAATTATATTTTTGCAATATATCCTCTATATAAATCCTAGCCAATATTTACTTTGTCACCCCCATGGTGTAAGGCCTTATCACCTCAAATCTGGGCTGTACAATGATCTGGCAGTTATTCTCCTTATCTCAATTCTCTCTCCACTTTAATCAATTAATAAGTAAGCTGCCAAAGTGATCTTCCTAAACCTCATTTCTGAACATGTAACCCTTCCCAGCCACCCAAATAAACTCTTTTTTCTTTACCACTATGATCAAATATGAAATCCTCTCTTTAACCTTCTTACCTTTCCAGCATTCTTATACTTTACACCCCTCTATATACTCTAAAACTAACTTTTTTGCTATTCCTTGAGTGTAGCATTCCGTTTGTCAACTCTACTTTTTTATCTACTGTTGTCCATGCTCTCTATCCTCAGTTCCACTTTCTGACTTCTCTATCTTCACTCAAGTTTCAGCTTAAATCCACCCATCTGCAAGCAGTCTCTCCCACAAATAGCCCTAGCTAGAAAACAATAGATGTCCTTGCCAAATAAAAAAAATGACAGTTTAGTGGAACATGGGGTTTATAATAGCTCAGCTGCAAACATTAGAGAATAATAAATGACTGAGAAATGTCATTTTGCAAAATGCAGAAAGGTCATTAAAGACAAAATGAATCTCCATACTTTGGTTTTAGATTTAGCTAAACTAAATCATCTTCAGTGCATTTCTACATGAAATTAGGGTCACACAAACTCTCCAAATGTGATAGGTATTCTAGCAATTTCTACTGAACTATGTTTATTAATAACAATGAAAGTACTTCTTCTATACTCTATAATTTCAATCTTCATTGAATTATATACTAGGCAATGATACTTCAGAAGATAAAAACAGAAAGAGCAGGCAGGAAGGAACCAAGCACTTCTTAAGCACCTACAATGTGCCAGGTACTGTACTAAGCACTCTGCAACAATCCCATTGGTATCTTCACAATAATCCTTAGAGGTAGGTGCTATTTCTATCCCAATTTTAATACTGAGAAACCTGAGGTAGCAAGAGGTAAATTGATTTACCTTAGGTTACATTGTTAAGAACTATTCTTGACTGCAGTCCCAGAGTTCTATCAACTTTTTTGCCTATTTGTCTTACATGGGACCTAATTTTGAAGACACTTTGAGAGGTCAAATGATTAATGAGTTTGATTCAGTTCTCCAAGTTTCTATGGTAATGACTGGACTCTAATTTCATAACTACATTATGTTAATCACAAAGTAATAATTATTTTACATCTTTAACATCTCATTCCAAATTCAACACAAAAATTTTTCTTTCTCTAATTGATAGTGATAATATGGCAAACCAATTTATCTTCTAATTCTTTAGCTAATTCTTTTTTTCAACAAATAGGAAGTGATAAAGGAAGGCAAATATGAAGGATAACAGGAGGAGTGGGATTGGACAGCTAGTACTATATCAGATAGCCAGCAACAGGTTACATGAAGATGAAAAACTAACTGCAGGCAAAATCACTTTTTTTTATAAATTTTGAGAGCTTGTAACCCCATTAAGGAGTATAGTAGATTAAGAAAGGAAGGGTTGCATGATTTGGTTTGTAATGGATATATTTTGACCACATTGTTGCAAAGTTAAAAACTGCCCTCTAATGAATAATAATAACAACAACAATAATATTAACAAGAATTTGCATAATACATTTAGCAGCTAGGTGGGACAGTGGATATAATGCCAGGTCCAAAGTCAGCAACTCATCTTCCTGAGGTCAAACCTGACCTTAGAAACTTACTAGCTTTATTACCCTAAGTAAGTCATTTAACCCTGTTTGTCTCAGTTATCTCATCCCTAAAAATGAGTTAGAGCAGGAAAAGGCAAACCACTGTATTATCTTTGCCAAGAAAACCACAAATTGGGATGACAGTGGGGAATGAAGAGTTGGATATGATTCAAAAAGGACCAAACAACAAATAGTGCTTTAAGATTTACAAAGTGCTTTACGCATATTTATCATTTTGTTCTCAGAACAACCTTGTTCCAATTTTATAGGTGTGGGAATTAAGCCTCAGAGAATCTCAAAGTTAAAAGCAGGTAAAATTACTTCTCCTATGCTCTGGATAAAATGTATAGCAAGAGGAGTAACATCCTATCACTTTTAGTTTATCATTTCAAAACATACTTCTCACATTTGAAGATCCCTTGAGGTCAATTATCAAAAATCTCTTGCCAAGATTTTCCTTGAAGCAGTACCCCATTTTAACTTATTTCTCTCTTTGATACTGCAGAATCCGTAGAATTTTCTTTTGATGTCTTAGAACCCCCATCCATTGGCTTTTGATTATCTTTGAAGCCCTAAAGGGGGACAATCACAAGGTGCTAAAAACTCCTTGTTCTTCTTTGTTACCTCTGACAAGTCTTCTTACAACTTGCCAAATCCTTAATTCATTTGGTGCATCTTAAAAGAGACTGAAAAGACCTCATGAAGATAAATAAACCTAAAAAGTTGGAAACTTGGTGGGTGGGGGAAACTAAACATGACATAAGAAATTAATATTATAAGAACTATTAAGTGACTGTTCATAAAGTAATTTGTTTTATCTACTCTCTTATTAACACAGTTTTGGTCCCCTGGATTTGTGTGCATTTGCTTGAGCCTGAGCCTATGCCAGTACCCTACTGCCCCTGCCCCCGACACAACCTGCTTCTTTGATTTCATTATGCTGAGTGAAATCAAATCAAATCAAATTAAAGAGATTTGTTCTTTACATATTTTAACTTTTTCTTCTTTGTCTTTATCCTCAACTTAACACTAAATTCACATTTATCAAACTGCCAAAAATTATTTTCTAGAACTATGAAAAAAAAAGATACAGGCTTTTGGAAAAGGAATTCACAATTTGACAAAACTCCTGGAAAAACTGGAAAATAATTTGGCAGACACTGGTATCTACTGATATCTCATACCACACAACAAGACAAGATCAAAATGTGCATATGATTTAGATATAAAAGGTGATAGCACTGGTAAATTATGAGACCATGGAATAGTTTACCTGTGAAACCTATGAATAAGAGAAGAATTTATACCCAAATAAGGGAGAGAGAGTATTAAAATGTAAAAGAGATAATTTTGATTATATTAAATTAAAATGATTTTGTACAAAAAAAGCCCAATGCAGTCAAGATTAGAAGAAAAGAAGAAATTTGAGTAAAAAGAAAAATCACAGCAAGTGCTTATCATAAAGGTCTTATTTCTGTAATATGTGTAAAGAGAGTCAAATGCTTCAGAACATGTCATTCCTCCACTGATGAATGCTGAAAGGATATGAACAGGCAGTTTTCAGATGAAATAATCGAAGATTTATGTATGTTGTAGTTCACTTGTTTCAGTTTAGTCTTACTCATCATGACTACATTTTGGGGTTTTCTTGGCAAATATAATAGAATGATTTGCCATTTCCTTTTCTAGCTCATTTTAGAGATAATGAAGTGAGGCAAAAAGGATTAAAGTGACTTGTCCAGGATCACACAACTTGCAAGTTTCTGAGGGGAGATTTGAACTCAGAAAAAGGGTCTTTCTGACTCCAGGCCCAATGCTCTATCACTGCAAAACCTATTTGTTCTATAGTCATATAAAATGCTTTACATCCTGATTTATTAGAGAAATGCAAATTAAAAGAACTCTGAAGTTCTACTCCACTCATATTAGAATGGTTAATATGAGAGAAAATAAAAGTGATAAATGTTGGGGAGGTTGTGGAAAAATTGGGACACTAATGCATTGTAGCGTTATGAACTGCTCCAACCATTCTGGAGAACAGTGTCCAAAGAGCTATAATACTATGCATACTTTTTGATCAGGAAATACCACTATTAGGTCTGTATCCCAAAGAGATTTATGAAAAAGGAGAAAAAACTTATTTGTACAACAATATTTATAGCAACACTTTCAGTGGTGGTAAAGAATTAGAAATTGAGGATATGTCTATCAATTGGGCATTAGCTGAACATGCTGTGGCATATGATTATGACAGAATACTATTATACTATAAGAAATAAAAGTAGATTGGCAGCTGGGTGGCACAGTGAATAGAACACTGGCCCTGGAGTCAGGAGGACCTGAGTTTAAACCCTGACTCAGGTACTTAACACAAAATTATCTGTGTAACCTCAGGCAAGTCACTTGACCCCAATTGTTCTGCCTTCTCCCCTCCAAAAAAAAAAGGAAAAAAAAGAAAAGGAAAGAAATAACAAGTAGGATGATTTCAGAAAATCCTGAAAATAATTACATGAACTGATGTGGAGTGAAGTGAGCAGAACCAGGAGAACACCATACACAGTAACAGCAATATTGTATGATGATCAACAATTATTTTTAGGAATACAATGGAGTCATGCAATTCCAAAGTACTCATCATGAAAAAAATGTGATCCCTTTCCATAGTAAAATACTGATGGAGCCTGAATGCAGTTTAAAGCATAATACTTCTTGCTTTTAATTTTTTCCTGTGTGTTTTTTAACATGAGTAACATGCAATATTTTACGTGACTGCACATGTCTAACCTATGGCAAATGGCTTACTATTTCAGGGAGAGAGAAGGGGAAGGATGGAAAGAATTTGAAAACTAAAATTAAAGG
Organism: Gymnobelideus leadbeateri; assembly: GCA_011680675.1. Lineage (NCBI taxonomy): Eukaryota > Metazoa > Chordata > Mammalia > Diprotodontia > Petauridae > Gymnobelideus > Gymnobelideus leadbeateri. The sequence goes on from WOXC01001778.1 coordinate 9,060, forward strand.
AATGAAAGTTAAACTGCTTTTATATGAAATTGGAATATTGTTTACAACACCTAAATATTTATGATGTTGGTTTATTGCAAAGTCATTTAATTACTATATTTCAATCTTAATTTATTGTTTTATAGTAGATAACACTGGTTTGTGATCTCATAAAGTTATAATTTCAATGTAAATATTCTTTCTTCAGCACCCTGTGAAAGGCTATCACAAACAAAGCATTCTAATTTGAGTAATAAGAATCATATCAGAAAAATGTAGAATTTTTCGTTAGCTTTTAGAAATTATCATGCTATACCATTTGTCCTAAGTATTGCTACTAGGTCTCTATCCTAAAAGATTTTAAAAAAGAAAAAGGACCAATATGTACAAAGATATTTTAGCAGCTCATTTCTGGGGGTAAAGAGTTAGAGGGTAAAGAGATACCCATCATTTGGGGAATGATTGAAGAAGGTGTGGTATGTGATTATGATGGAATATTATTGTACTACAAGAAATGATGAGTAGTATGCTCTCAGGAAAAAAAAAACTTGAAAAGACATAGCTTACTTGATGCAAAGTGAAATGTACTATGTACAAAGTAACAGCAATATTGTAAGATGATCAGCCATGAATGGCTTAGCTATTCTCAGCAATACAATGATCCAAGACAACTGTTAAGGGTTTATGAAGAGAAAGGCTATATATCCCTAGAGAAAGAATTGTTGATGTCTGAATACAGATTGAAGCATATTTTTTGCCTTATTTTGTCCTGAGTTTATTTTTTTCTTGTTTACAATTTCTTTCATAACATGGCTATTATGAATTTATTTTATTTAACTACACATTTAAAACCTATAAAGAATTGCTTGCCTTCTCAATGGGGGGGTATGGCAGTTGGAAGGGAAGAAGGGAGAGAATTTGGAACTCAAAGATTTTTTAAATTAATTTGCTTTTAATTTTCAACGTTCACTTCCACAAAATTTTGAGTTCCAAATTTTCTCCCCGTCTCTTCCCTCCCCTCACCCCAAAGTGGCCTGCAATCTGATTACCCCTTCCCCCATTCTGCCCTTCTTTCTCTCACTCCCTCTAACCTCTTTCCCTTCTATTTTCTTGTAGGTCAAGATATATTTATGTTCTCTGTTGCCTCTATATCTTATTTAGCATTTGCATGTAAAACAATTTTTAAAACTCATTTCTAAAACTTTGAGTTCCAAGTTCTCTCCCTTCTTCCCTCCCCACTCACTCTCATTGAGAAGGAAGCAATTTGATATAGGTCATACATGTGCAATCATGCAAAATAATCATACAGTTACTGAGATTAAGCATAAAAATTTCGGATCTACATTGATGGGAGGAATTTTCACAGAAGGAAGTTCAGAATAACTCTAATGGAAAAGGCAGGTTTGGATAAAACAAACAGAACAAAAAAAAAAAACCTCACTTGTTGAGAGGAATAAGTGATACTTTTTTTTTTTTTGGTCTCATGGGGAAGTAGAGAGTTGGAGTCGAAACCTGCAAGGAAGTTGTCTTTGGAATTTTGTGGGAAAGAGAATATATATATATATATATAGTCTTATATACATATATGTATATGTGGGTATACACACATATACACACATACACAAACACACACACACACACATATATATTTCTCTGCCTTTTACTCAGTCTCTATCAGTTTTTTTTCTTTCTTTCTGTGTGAAAATTTCACTATCATTCTATTTTAAATTTGAGTTTATTTTCTCCAGGAATCTTGTACCAACAAAGGCTTACATTCCTAGTTATTTAAAGTGATTTTTGGCTAAAAGATGACCTCCTGCTCTCTTTTTCTCTCACTTCTGGCCAGGCACCCATGGTTTTCTTCCTCCTACTTTTACTTCTCTATCCCCAGACCAACAAGTCATTGAGTTCGGTGCCAGGTGGGCCTCCTTCCAAGCGGGATCAGTTTATCCTTCTTTCTGTTTACCTCCCTCTTTCCTCTAAGTCCAGAAGCAAAATTGCATTATGCAAAAGTCATTCCACCTACTTAAAATGAGAACTGTCTGTACATAATTACTGGACAATTTTCTTTTTATTTTCTTGCATTATTGTGCTTTTTTTTTAATTTGCCACATTTTAGGAGATTTATGATCCTTAAGTTGTTTCTACATATTTTTCAATATGTTCTCCTTATAGAAAGTCCTCTGTTCTTTTAATAGTATTAATTTTTGTTTCTTTTCTAGGTTTTGCTTTACTTTTGTTTATTTGTATTCCCAGTGAATTGTGTTTTTTTGTTTCTTTGGAGAGATTTACCACCTTAAGTTCAAATTCTGCTTTTTCTGATGCATCATTTACTCCCTTTAACTCCTCTCAAAATTCTGATTTCACTCTTACATTATTTGGTAATATTCTCTTAAGATATTGGTAATTCGTAAGTTTCTCTGTTTCATCAGGTGAAGAAATTCCTTTTGTCTGGCAGTATTTCTTTAGTGATTTTTGCTGTCATTAATAGTCTTCGTAGTCACTTTCTTTTCTGTTTTAATTCAGTTAATAAAACAGTATATTAAATTGAATATTAGATTCTTTTAATAAAACAGGATAGTAAATTATATTTTAATATTTTCCATTTTGATTTATCTTCTTGTGCTTTAACTTTTTAATAACATTTCTTCCCCCAAAGATCACTGGTTGTTTTAAAATCTGTTTTGTTTCTTTTCCCTTAATAGGTTCCCATTACTTTTTGACTTTTTCTTTGATGACAAGGTTGCCACTGAGGATTGGACATCAAAATTTTCTCAAACACCTTCTTAGTTTGGAACTTCACTTTTCATTCATCTCAGTCCTTGAAAAAAAGGCATTTTTAGTGAGTGGGGTGGGGCAAGACTGTCCCCAGCTTCATGACATTTTTTTTTATTTCAAGACTAATGTAACATCACTAGATGCTGTGCACAATTCCCTCAATTCTTTAGTTCTCTGGATGAGCAGAGCAATCCCTGGCAATAAGCAGTCATTTCCTCCTCCCTATAACTGACTGAGCAGAGTTGAAGTCTACTGATTTTTTTCAAAAAAAGAGGGTGTAATGTCAGGAGAAGGAAGGTTGTATCAGCAGATAACTATAACAGAAAGAAGCAAATTTCTGAATAGATCCCAGCATGCAAGCCAGTGGATCTATCTGGGGGCACACATGGAGAATAGAGGCTGATGGAGGAGGGGTCATGAGTAAATATATTTGTTTGTATTTCTGTTTGGTGTTTCAGTTGTGTCTGACACTATCACTCTATAGACCACAGGACACCTATCCTCTCTGTGAGGTTTTCTTGGCAAAGATCCTAGAGTTTTTTGGCATTTTTTTTTTCCTCTGGGGAGTTTAGGCAAACAGGTTAAGCTGGATTTTAACTTAAGTCTTTCTGACTAGACTCAGTGTGCTAGCTGAGCTGCCCAGCTGCCTCTAATATGTATTGTATTTCCTTAGATCTAGATATACATGGGTACAACTATATAGATATAGGCACATATATAAATAATCATATATCTCTATCTACATATTTATATAGATATATGGGAATATAGATATGTTTATATGTATATACATGTACATTTGAATGTACTTATTGGGTCCTTAAGAGGAAGTGAAGGATTGCCAAATAATGTGAGAAATGTGAGGGAAAAAATAGTTGAAATACTTTATACTTGTCTGTGATTGGCTTTACAAAGCAACTTGTAATTCCAAATTGAAGAATTGTTTTCATTCAGTTGAAAACTCTCAATAGCTCAATTTGGCTTATTTTTTCCCCTTCCAAACACAATGAATATGGCATAAAATAATTTTGTTTCCAAGGCATTATTTAGCTACAAGTATTTACATATATAAAAGAATACCTTTTTGTGTTTCTTTTTTTTTTTTTAGTATCATTTGATTATAGTTGCTTTATAGATCTAGAGCTGAGGACTTCATTTAGATTAATAATCTCATTTTATCAATGACAAAATTGAGTCAAAGAGTGTCCTGGGTCATGAAAGTGGTATCAATGAAGGGAGTTTAACATTTGTTCTTTGAATCCAGAGCCAGTGCTTTAATACATTGTACCATGTTTCCTCTTATCCCTCAATAAATTCAATTTATGTTTAAAAATAATAGACTTAACAACCATTACTAAATATAGTAAAAAAAAAAAGACAAAGTTGTGTTTCAAATCCTGAACCACTGCCAAAATAGAAGTAAAAAAAAGTAAAGATGATTTTTTTGCCTCCTATTTCGTTTCCTCCAGAAATTCTACAACATTTCATCTTGTTTTCATCTTGCTCCTTCCTTCCACTTTTCCAGGAACCCCTCTTTCCTCTCTTGCTAAATCTTTTTGCTATTTAAGTGAATGTAAATATAATTCTGTATCTGTTGATTCTTCTTTGTATGAAATCCTAAAAACATTCTCATATTTACTAACATATTTCAGTTTTAGAGAAGTTAAGGTATTACAGTTTAAGAATATGACACAATTTATTCCACCATTCTACAATTCTTGAACAAAGTGATTTTTTCCTCTTGGGCTGTTTTCCACTCTTTTCTTTCTTTCTTTTTATTTTTTAGAGCAGTTAAGCTTTTATGAATCTCAACTTTTTTGATTGTATACTGATATTAAAAATTTGAGGTATACATCCATCATCCAAATGTATATATTTTTATGGATTATGCACATGTACTATGATATTAATGGGATTATAGCATTTAAGAGCTGGACAAGACCTTCATCACCACGAATTTCACAACATTCCAATTACTGAAAAAAATCTAATGTTTATATAGTGTTTTGTGGCAAATGCACATAATTTGTTCACTCAACTTTGCCTTTGCCTATGCCAACAAAACCTCCACCTAATGTCAAGTCCAACACTCATTCCCATTTCATTCCCACTATGCCATAGTCGAAGGTGAAAAATATAATCAATAGCAAAGGAAGACTACATACAACAGTCAGTACCTTTCAGGATTCTTGCACTGACTATACTGTGATCAAAGTGGGTACTCAATTAATTTTCAGTTAATACAAGCCCAGAAACTATCCATAGCTACTTATAGTAAAGAATAGAAATGAACTATGCCCTTCAGTCCCTAATGTCCTCTTTCCACTCTAATCAGCACACTCAGGGAGATGAATGATTTTCAAATGCTACCCTACATGTGTAAAAACAGTAGGGCCAAGGCTCAACCTTAGGTTTACAGCACAAATCCAATGCTCTTGCTACCATAGAACATCTAGCCATTAAAACTGAGTAACAAACTTTTTGTTTGTTTGTTTGTTTCAAAAGGCAACAGAACACATGCTCAACATTTTGGTGTATGGTTTAACAGTTTAAAAGAAAATAAATACTTTAAAAATATTTATTGTAAGAAATATTTTCATTTCACTTTTATTTACATGCTAATGTCATATTTACTCCTGGGCCATAAGCTTTTGTTTATTCAGTTTCTTCTGGGATATCTTTTTCTTTTGAGCAACCTCTTCTTCTGGTTTAGGAACAATTTGTTCCTTTTCAGTAAGTATCATCTCAATATGGCAAGGAGAACTCACATATGGGTTGATTCAACCATGGGCCCTGTAAGTACACCGAACATTTTGGGAGCCTTGTTAACCTGGATATGCTCAATGACAAGAGAATCCACATCCAAACCCTTTAGTTCTGCATTACTCCCTGCATTTTTAAACATATGCAGCAAGAATTCAGCACTCTTTTTGGGCCACTGACCCTGTGTTCAACCCCATGCTTAGCCTGGGCACACCTGCCAACTCCACCATTATACTATCGGAAAGGAACACACTGTTTCTTCAATGTGACATCTTTCAAATACTTGGTAGCTTTTCTGATATATGCATGCCTTTGATAGCCTGGGCTGTTTCACAGGTGTTCTTGAAGTGGAATCAGAGATCTGAACCCCTTGACTTGCATGATTTTGTGGAGTTTTCTGGATCAAAAGAGTACCTCACTATTTTAAATGATTACCCAGGGCAGCTCAAAGCTCTCCACTCTTTTCTAAAAACAAAATACAAAACAAACAAATAAACACAGATATTATTGAAGAGATAGACTTTCCATCCTCTTTTTCATGGTTTTGGTGAGTCATAGCCATGTAGTTTCCAGGTTAAAGCTATGTTTAATTGGGTAATTTTATTGCATACTGATAATTTGAAAAAACAAAACAAAACAAAACACTTATTATCCTACTACAACAAGATTGAAGGAAACTGATTTGTTTATTAATCATTGGACATCTTTATTATACTAAAAATGGATGAGATGGATGTATTTGTCAATTAAAATGATACATTTTCCTAGAATATACTTTTTTCCCTTCTTAAATCAAGAGAATTAAAGTTTTGACAAAAAGGTAAAGTATTGTCAAATAAAAGATGACATGTGAGCAATGGCATCAAACATATATGTACCAATCTGGTACTGACAGTCAAAATTTAGAACAAATCTGGTGAAATAAAAAATAATGTACTGCTCTACACCCTAATCTCAATTTATCATTGTATAACCAAGATTTTAGGTCTTTTTGTTCTTTCTTTATAGTTACATATGTTTTCAGATATATTTTGTATTTGACAGCAAGTAATATACTGTCAGTGGAAGAAAAATGGATATGATGCCAAATTCTTATCAAAGGTATTTACCTAGAATAACATGAAATATATTCCAATGTCTGATTATACTATACATCTGTGGTATATTGAAATTTATAATTTGAATCACAATCGTCTGATTGGGTAAAATACACTTTCTTGTTATCTATAGACCAATAACGTCAGTTGACAACAGTGTTGTGACATACCTGTTTTGATTGTGAAATATGCATTATAATCTAATTTTTGAGGAAATGAAAAGAATACAACATATCATCTTATTAATTATTCAAGGCAAAGCTATCACACGTTTTCAACTAATCAGTATATGGCTTAATCTCAATGTCTTTGACCATTCTGGGTCATATTCAAATCTCTAGCTTATCAGTGTCCTTCAAAATATATAGCATCCCAAATCTAGCAAAAATGATATGAGGATTAGAATTAAGATAATCATTCTCTAAAAAGGGGAATGTGATCAGATGTGACAGATATTATAGTACAGAAATATTACAAATGATTGGGGTTAGGTAGAGTCATGATTCAATGATAGCAATAAATTACAAATATGAGAATAAAAGAATTGTGGTGCATTAACAGAAATAAGAAAGACAGATAGAATGACTGATAGAAAAGATAACGAGTTCTGCTTTGGACATGTTGAATTTTAGATGTTAGAAATATCCAGTAGGCAGCTGGGGATACAAGACTAAACTTTTGAGACATTGGCAGTTGATATATAAATTGTGTCAATAAGATCATTAAAGCCATGGAAGCTGCCACTGAAAAAGAGGAAGCCCAGGACAGAACTTAGAGTCTACCCATTAATAGGGGTGTGATGAGCCAGGAAAGGAAGTATAAAAGAGGAAGAAGAAAAAGGTAAGAGTAAAAATAGGAAACTTCTAAAAGGGGTGAATATCCAAGAAGAGATAGCATTAAATAGTGTCAAATGGAATAGAGGCAAAAATGATTAAAAATGAGAAAGACTATTCAATTTTTTAATTAATAAATTCCTTGAGCCAAGTTGATGGGATAAAAGGAAGTCTCTTGGACTCTTCCAAATTCCCCTCTAAACAACTTAAACAAAGGAAACTCAAATTGAATTGAGGAGGGGAATTTGGAAGAGTACAAGAGACTTCCTTTTATTCCATCATCTTGGCTGAGAATAAGGGATGTACTGGAAGAACGGGGAAGGGAATGCAATAATTAAGAAAATATTTCAATAAATGGGGTGTGAAAGGAAAAGCTTTTACAGTGGAGGGGAAGATGTGGGGATATGGCCAGTCACTTGAACTTTACTCTCATTGGTATTGCCTCAAAGAAAGAATGACATATACACTCAGTTGGCAATAGAAACCTATCTTGCCTTATAGGGAAGTAGGAGGGAAAGATGATAAGGGAAACAATTGGCAGGTGATAGAAGAAAGGATGAATTAAGGAATGGAATGTTCAGAAGCAAAACAAACTTCTAAGGAGCGAGGAAGGGGAGAGAGAGAGAGAGAGAGAGAGAGATACACTAGAGAAAAATAAAAGATGATGGATGGATAGTCATAACTGTGAATGTGAATCAATGAATTATCTTATTTGGAGCAGGAGAAACACTGAGTAAAAATAAATACTAGAGCATAATTTATTTTGATTTAGCTGAAGTAAAAACCAAAACAAAAACCCCAAAGAGGTAGCAATCATGATCTCAGGCAAAAAAATGAATTAAGACAAAAGCTGCCTTGGGGCAACCTGGTGGTGCAGTGAATAGAACACTGGTCCTGGAGTCAGGAGGACCTGAGTTTAAATATGTCCTCAGAAACTTAACACTTACTTGCTGTGTGACATTGGGCAAGTCACTTAACCCCAACTCTCCTGCCTTAGCCCCCTCCAAAAAGAAAAATAAAAGAGATAAGCAGGCTTCTCCCTTACCCATACACCAAGATGGCAACCTCTCCTCATTTCTGCTTAGGTGGATCTCAGGACTCAAAACCATTAAGATGTACACTGGAGACAGACTACTCCCCAGTCACTAAGCACTATAGCTCCCCCAGAAGAAGAATCTTCCATTCTTATCTCCATCTATCAGGATAATCCCTGTGAATATTTGGAGACATAATAATACATGGCTCAATATGACTCCCATGCAGTCTGGGCTGATTGTAGATGAAATCATAAAGGTGATTTCATGACAGTGAAGCCATAAGACATACATTCAATAGAATAAACATGCTGGGAACCTTTGCCCTATCTGCCAGGATCAGAACATCCACATGGACTTTAGAAATTTGAAGCTATTGGAACAGTTTTCTGTGTCATCTTCCATGCCTCATACACAAGTTTATGTATGAAGCAACATAAGAAACTGACAGAGGCTATCAGAAGGCCACATACTATAGTTTTCTCAGTTACCACATACCACTGATGCAGACACAGAATACTGATCTCAGCAATTCCCATGGTGCTGTCAGCTGTACCCTAATGGCTCCTGTCCTAGATGCAAGTACCTCCTGGTATCCATGGTACAACTGGCAGCAGCCACATGACAGAGATCTTGCCCATTTTCAATGTCTAAATAAAGGCCACCTTAAGGAAGATAGTGGACTTCCACCAGAGATGATGATCATAGTTCCATCTCAAACTAATACTCTCACTGAAAGAGAGGAACATAAAAGTGTTCACTAGAACAGAAGTAACATATGTACTCTGTGTAGCTCCAGAGCCTAAGGGATGCCTAAAGTGACCTGATTCTTATCTCTATCCTTTTTAGAAATGGGTAGGATAATGACAAGCTCTGACATAGAAAAGAAGAGAAAAAAGAGGAAGGTAAAATGAAACATATCTGAATAAGTGTTTATGGTCACTTTCCCTTTATGCTGCTCTACTCCCCATTTTTAAGTTGCAGGGGTAGGGAGTGCCTAACTTGTCGAGTCAAGCTTTAATAATAAAACTTCTTTTATTTAAATAAAAAGAGATAAGAAGTGGTATCACATTTTCCTAAAATTCACAACAGACAATGAAGTAAAATCAATCCTAAGTATGCTTCCAATAATATAGATTCCAAACTTTTCTTTTGCCTCTTTTTTTGGAGGAGGAAGGCAGGGCAATTGGGGTTAAGTGACTTGCCCAAGGTCACTTGGCTACTTTTATGTTAAGTATCTGATGCCTTATTTGAACTCAGGTATTCCTGACTCCTGGGCCAGTGCTCTATTCACTGAGACACCTAGCCACCCCATTCCAAACATTTTTTTTTAAATTTAAATTTATTTATTTTTAGGATTCAACATTCATTTCCCCCAAGATTTTGAGTTACAATATTTTTTCTCCCTGTCTTTCCTGTACCCTTCACCCCCAAATAGCAAGCCTACTGAATACCCCTTCCCCCAATCTATTCTGTCTTATAGTCTCTCCCTTCACCCCTAACTTTCTAGTAGGGCAAGATAGGTTTCTATACCCTAGAACCTATATATCTTATTTCCCAATTGCATGTAAAAATAATAAACATTTGTTTTTAAAACTTTGAGTTCCAGAATTTTCCCCCTTCTTCCCTCCTCATTCACCCACACTGGGAAGATAAGCAATTCAATATAGATTGTACATGTGTAGTTACACAAATCATTTCCATAGTAGTTATATTGTGAAAGACTATCTATAAGGGTGGAGCCAAGATGGCAGAAAGGAAGCAGGAACTTCTCTAAGCTCCTCTGTGAATCGGGTCACTAAACCTTAAAAAATGAATCTGAACAGATTCTGGAGGGACAGAGTCCACTGGGAGGCAGAGAATACAGCCTGGCTGTACAGTACAGGCTGGAAGAATACAGCCCAGAAAAGTGCCCAGTGGGTCTGGACAGGGAGAGTGTGAAGCATGTGGGGTCTGAACAGCTGAGACTTGAGTGCAGACAAGCAGATTACACCAGAGAGAGAAGAAGCCCCAGCAGGCCGACCTACCCATCCCAAGGACGAATGTCAGCCGTCTCACCAGCATCTCACCAGAGGAATGGAGGAATCATTGGAGCCAGGTAAGAAGGTTCAAGGCCCCCAGCAGAGAAAGCAGCTTTTCCTAGGACTATCAGACCCAGTCTGGAAGTTTAGAAATCACCTGCCTGTTTCTCCAGGGGCTAGAAGGGCAAAGTAAATTCTAGCAGTTCCAATCCCACCTTCAGGAAGTAGGAAAATGAAAGATAAGTCTCCCACCCAGAGAGAAATCCTAAGATAGTGGAAATTGCCTCGGGCTTGGGAGTCATCAAGAAGGAGGATAACTGAGGCAAGGAAAAGTCTGAAGAGAAGATGGGTAAGGGTCCCAACAAGCACTACCTCACCTGACCAGCAAAAGCCTTCTTGAGCTTTAGCCCAGGTGTACAGAGGCAGAATCTGACACTTCACCAGACCACACCTCCTCCACAGATTACTCTATGCACATCAACATACCTCACTGAGACTCCTGACTTAGCCTCAAATTAGACACCCAGAGGCTACAGCATTCAAAATCAATGACCAGGCCCTTAACTCACAGCCTGAGAAATTAGAAAATAGGAAATCACAATGGGAAGTAAGGAAGCTGAGAAAGAGAAGGGGAAGGCAAGAAAATTGATTGGAGTTTATTATGTAGATCAAGAACAACCAAATACAGAGGACAACATGTACTCTTTACTCACACCTGAAACCACAGAAGGAAATATGAACTGGTCTCAAGCCCAAATAACATTCTTGGAAGAGCTTAAGAAAGATTTTAAAGACCAAATCTGGGAGGCAGTGACCAACTTGGAAAAAAAAGTTTCACTGAAGAAAACAAATTCTTAAAAATTTAAATTAATGAAGTAATCGGAGAAAATACCTCCTTTAAAAAGGACCTTCAAAAACTAACCTAAGGCTATAATGTGCTAAAAATTAGAATCAGTCAAACTGAAACTCAAAATTCTACGATGGACCAAGAGTAAATAAAACAAAATATGAAGATTGAAAAATTGGATGAAAGTGTAAAATATCTCACTGGGAAAACAACTGACCTAGAGAACAGATCCAGGAGAGATAACTTAAGAATTATTGGTCTACCAGAAAGCTATGATTGAAAAAGCAGCCTGGACAACATCCTCTAAGAGATGGTCAAAGAAAACTGTCCTTAAGTCCTGGAGTCCAAAGATAAAATAGTTATAGAAAGAATTCACCAGACTCCTTCTGAAAGAGATCCCAAATTGAAAATTCCAAGAAATGTAGTAGCCAAATTCCTGAATTACAAGGTTGAGGAAAAAATACTGCAAGCAGCCAAAAAGAAAAAAAAATTCAAATATCATGGAACTATAGTCAGGATCAGCACCTAGGAGCTTCTACATTAAGAAATCAGAGGGATTGGAATTTAATATTTCCTAGGGCAAGAGATAGAGGACTACAACCAAGGGTTAACTATCGGCAAAACTGAGCATAATCTTTCAGGCAAGGAGTTGGTCATTTAATGAAGTAAGCGACTTCCAGACTTTCCTGTTGAAAGAACCGGAGCTCAATGGGAAATTTGGTCTCCAATTACAAGACTCAAGAAAGACATAAAAAGGTAAACAAGGAAAACACAAACTCACACATACATATGTGCACATACCCACACTCATGTGTACATGCACATAACTTGGTATGCAACAAGAGCAAAATATTCACATTCTTATATGAGGAGCTGATAACTGTCAATATTGAAATTTGTATGATTATCATGACCTTTAAAAGGGTTACACATAGATAGAGGGTGTGGGTATGAATGAATTAAACTGAAGATAAAAAAAATCCTTATTAAGGGGATCAAAGGGACTGTAATGGGATAAAAGGAGAGGATGAGATAGAAAAGGGTAAAGTATGCAATTCCAAGAGGCATAAAAATACACTATAGTAGAGGGGAAAGAAAGAGGGAGAGGAACATCATTTAAACACTATTCCCACTGATTCTGGTTGAAAGAGGGATCAACATAATCACTTAAATTTAAGATCCTAATGTGAACAGAAATGTAAATTCACTAAATAGAGGAAAAGGAGGGAGGGAGAGGAGCATTGTTTGAAATCTACTCTCATTGGTTTGGTGTCAAAGGGGAGTAATATACTCTGAGTAATATAAAAATTATTGTGTCCTATAGGCTTTAAGAATGTAATGGGGAGATAAGAAAGGAGGAGACTAAAGTGGTGATTAGAGGGGAGGGAAATAATAAGGGGAGAGGGTAGGTAAAGAAGGGGTGTCACTGAGGGGGAACACTGAGGGAGGGAGCAGTCAAAAGGGAAAACTTCAAGGAGGGGAAAGGTGAAGGAAGAAACAAAAACAAAAGCAGGGGAGGGAATAGGATGGAGGGGAAGAGACAGATAGTCATCATTACTATGAATTTGAATGGGATGAACTCTTCCATAAAACAGAGGCAGAGAGCAGAATGGATTAATAACCATAATCCTACAATATGCTGTCTACAAGAAACACATTTGAAACTGAGGGATACCAACAGGGTAAAGGTTAAAGTCTCGAGCAGAATTTATTATGCCTCAGCTAAAGCAAAAAAAAAAAAATCAGGTGTAGCAATTCTTATCTCAGATAAAGCAAAAGCAAAAATAGATCTAATTAAAAAAGATAAGGAAGGAAACTATATATTGCTAAAAGGCACCATCGAGAGTGAAGCAATATCATTATTTAACATATATGCACCAAGTGCTATAGCATCAAAATTCTTAGAGGGGAAGGTAAAGGAATTAGAGGAAGAAATAGGTAGCAAAACTATACTAGTGGGGGACTTTAATCTCCACCTCTCTGAAATTTATAAATCTAACCACAAAATAAACAAGAAAGAAGTTAAGGAGGTGAATAGAATTTTAGAGAGACTAGATATGATAGATCTCTGGAAAAAGCTGAATGGGGATAAAAAAGTATTTACTTTCTTCTCAACAGTGCATGGTACATACTCAAAAATAGACCATGTGCTATGGCATAAATATTAAATGCACGATTCTCAGATCATGATTCAATAAAAATTATATGCAATAAAGGGCCATGGAAAGATAGACTAAAAATGAATTGGAAAATAAACAATTTAATCCTAAACAATGAGTGGGTAATACAAGAAATTATAGAAACAATAAATAATTTCATTCAAGAGAATGATAATAATCAGACAACATACCAAAATTTGTGGGATGCATTAAAGGCATTTTTTAGGAGAAGTTTTATATCCCTGAGTGCATACTTAATTAAAGTAGAGAGAAGAGAGGTCAATGAATTGGACATACAACTGAAAAAGCTATAAAAAGAACAATTTGAAACCCCCCGATTTAGTACTAAATTAGAAATATTGGAAACCAAAGGAGATATTAATAAAATTGTAATTAAGAAAACCATTGAATTAATAAATAAAACTAAGATCTGGTTTTATAAAAAAAAACAAATTTGATAGACCCTTAGTCAATATGAAAAAAGAAATAAGAAAACTAAATTATGAATATCAAAAATAAAAGGGTGAATCTACCTGCAATGAAGAGGAAATAAAAAAAATTAGGAAATATTTTTCACAATTGTATGTGCATAAATATGACCATGGATGTGAAATGGATGAATATTTAGAAAAATACAAGTTGCCCAGATAAACTGAAGAGGAAGTAAATAACTTAACCCTGTCTCAGAAAAAGAAATCAAAAAAGCCATCAGTGAAATCTCTAGGAAATAATCCCCAGGGCTAGATGGGTTTAATAGTGAATTCTATCAAACATTTAAAGAAAAGTTAATTGCAATACTCTAAAAACCTATTTAGGAAAATTGGTGATGAAGGGGTCCTGCCAAATTCTTTCTATGATACAAATATGGTACTGACTCCTAAAGCAGGAAGAGATAAAACAGAGAAAGAAAATTATAGCCCAATTCCCCTCATCAATTTAGAGCAAAAAATTTTTAATAAAATATTAGCTAAAAGTTTACTACAACTTATCATAAGAATTATAGACTTTGATCAGGTAGGATTTTTTCCAGGAATGCAGGGATGGTTTAATACTAGGAAAACCATCAATATAATTGATCATATCAACAATAAAATTAACAGGAACCACATGATTATCTCAATAGATATAGAAATGGCTTTTGACAAAGTACAACATCAATTCCTGTTAAAAACACTAGAAAGTATAGGAATAAATGGAGCATTCCTTTAAATAGTAGATAGCATCTATTTAAAACCATCGCAAGTATTATATGCAATGGGGATAAACTAGAAGCATTTCCAATAAGATCAGGAGTGAAACAAGGGTGTACACTATCACCCCTCTTACTCAATCTGGTACTAGAAACGTTAGAAGTAGCAATTAGAGAAGAAAAAGAAATCAAAGGAATCAAATTAGGCAAAGAAAAGACCAAACTATCACTCTTTGCAGATGATATGATGATATACTTATAGAATCCTAGGGAATCAAGTAAAAAACTCCTTGAGACAATAAGTAAATTTGGCAAAGTTGCAGGATGTAAAATAAACCCACATAAATCCTCGGCATTCCTATATATCTCTTATGAAACTCAACAGCAAGAGATAGAAAGAGAAATCCCATTTAAAGTCACTGTAGACATTATAAAACATTTGGAATCTACCTGCCCAAACAAACCTAGAACCTATATGATCACAACTACAAAACACTTATCACACAAATAAAGTGTGATCTAACTAATTGGAAAAATATCAATTGCTTGTGGCTGGGTCAAGCTAACATGATAAAAATGACAATTTTACCCAAATGAAATTATATATTTAGTACCATACCAATAAATTTACCAAAAGAACTACCTTATAGAGTTAGACAATGAAGTAAAAAAAATATTTGGAAGAACAAGCAGTCCAGAATATCAAGGGAATACATGAAAAGAAATGCTAGGGAAGGTGAACTAGGTATACCAGATTTTAATCTGTATTATACAGCAGCAATAAAAAAACCAAAAAAAACAAACAAAAAAAACCTACTTGGTACTGCCTGTGGAATCCAATAGTGGATTAATGGAACAGACTGTGTGCATGAGATACAGCAGTTAATGAATATAGTAATCTATTGTTTGATAAACCCAAAGACCCCAGTTTTTCATATAAGAATGCACTATTTGACAAAAACTGCTGGGAAAACTGGAATATAGTATGGCAGAAACTGGGCATAGACCATTATCTAACAACATATAACAAAATCAAATCTAAATGGGTGCATGATCTAGGTATAAAGGATGATATTGTATGCAATCTGGGAAAGCAAGTAAAAGTTTACCTGTGAGATTTGTTGAGAGAAAAAGACTTTATCACCAAACAAGAGTTAGAGTGTATTATAAAATGCAAAATGGATAATTTTGATTACATTAAATTGAAAACCTTTTGTAAAAATTAAGCCAATGTAAACAAGATTAAGAGGGAGGTGGGAAATTGGGAAAGAATTTTTTACCACCTATGTCTCTGATAAAGGAGTCATTTTTAAAATATACAGAGAATTGAGTCCAATCTATAAGAATACACGTCATTCCCCAATTGATAAATGGTCAAAGGATATGAACACGCAGGTTTCAGAGAAAGAATTAAAGATATATATATATATATATATATATATATATATATATATATATATATATAAACATATGAAGAAATTGTCTAAATCATTGTTGATTGGAGAAATGCAAATCAAAACTACTCTGAGGTACCCATCTCTCCAGGAAGATTGGCTAAGATGATAAAACAGGAAAATGACAAATGCTGGAGAAGATGTGGGCAAATTGGAACTCTAATGCATTGCTGGTGGAGTTGTGAAATTATCCAACCATTCTGGAGAGCAATCTGGAACTATGCCCAAAGGACTATAAATAATTTCATACCCTTTGACCAAGCAATACCACTTCTAGGGTTATATCCCAAAGAGATCATAGAAGTGGGAGGAAGACCCATATGAACAAAAATATTTATAGCAGCTCTTTTCCTGGTTGCAAAGAATTTGAAATTAATGGGGTGTCATCAATTGGGGAATGGCTAAACAAGTTGTGGTTTATGCATATAATGCAATACTATTGTGTTATAAGAAACGAGGAGCAGACAGACAGACTTCCTATTTATCTGGAGAGGCTTATACAAACAGATGCTGAGTGAGAAGAGTGGAACCAGGAGAAATTTGTATACAATCACAGACACAACATATATGTGATGACCAAATATGGCAGACTGTACTCTTCTCAGCAATGCAGTGATATAAATCAATCCCTAAAGACTCAGGAAGGAGAGAGATGCCTACATCTAGAGAAATAATTAGAAAGAGCTGAGTTTGAGTTCTGATGGAAGCAAACTACTTGATCTTTTTCTTTTCATTGTTTGGTTTTATTTCCTCTTTATCATTTTTCATTCCATCTAGTAGATTATGCCTATGTAACCTGACTCATGTCTAATGTGAAAGCATTTGCAGATCTTATACTGGACTATATACCATTGTGGAGGGAAGGAGGGAGGGGGAATCTGAAACTCAACGAACTATGGAATTAAATGCTGTAAACTAAAAATAACCAATCTAATAAAAAAGATGAGCCAAACAGAATAAAAATAAAATAATTTTCTGCTAAAATAAAAAATGGAAAACTAACTATATTTTCCTACATCCTATGCCACCTCCCTCTTTTTTCTTCAAGAATGTTTGAAAGGCCTCTATTCTACTGAATGACCATATTTTCCTCTGAACCATGATACTCAGTTTTGCTGGATAGGTGATTCTTGCTTTTCATCCCAGCTCCTTTGAATTCTGGAATATCATATTCCAAGCCCTTAGATCCCCCAGTGTAGAAGCTGCTAAATCCTGTGCTATTCTGACTGTGTTTCCACAATCTTCAAATTGTTTCTTACTGGCTGTTTGTACTATTCTCTCCTTGATCTGCGAATACCAGAACCTGGCTATAATATTCCTAGGAGTTCTCTTTTTGGTATCTTTTTCAGGAGGTTTTCTGTGGATTCTTTCAACCTCTATTTTGCCCTCTTGGTCTAAAACACCTGGGCAATTTTCCTTGAGAATTTCTTGAAGGTTTATTTCTAGGTCCTTTCTTTGATCATGGTTTTCAGGTATTACAATTATTTTCAAATTATCTCTCCTGGATATAACCAGGTCTGTGATTTTTCCCATGAGATATTTCTCATTGCCTTCTCTTCTTCTATTTGTTTGGATCTGCTTAACAGCATCTTTATTTCTCATAAAGTCACTAGCTTCCATTTGCTATAGTCTAATTCTGAAGGAATGATTCTCAGTGAGTTATGAGATTATTTTTCAATCTGGTAAAATCAACTTTTAAAGGCATTCTTCTCCTCAATGCCTTTTTGAGCCTCTTTTGCCATTTCAGTTAGTCTATTATTTAAGGTGTTATTTTCCTCAGTCAGGCTGTTGACTCTCCTTTCATACTTTTCTTGCATCTTTCTCATTTCTCTTCCCAATTTTTGCTCTACTTTTCTTATCTGATTCTCAAGGTCCTCTATAGCCTGTAACCACCTGGTATTTTCATTTGGGGCTTTTGATGCATGAGTTCTGCCCCCCCCCCCGAGTCCTCCTACTGTTCCAGGCTTCTATCCTCTTTGTCCCCAAAATAGGAGTCTAATGTTGAATTTTTCTGCTTATTTTGTTTCCTTTATCTAGGCATATTGCCACTCAATTACTGCACTTTTGGGCCTGTTGCCACAGTAAGACTGTGCCACCAGCTAGGGGAACTTCCATCCCAAATGCTGGGGTTTTCTCAGCTGCTGGAGCTATAAGTTGGGTGCCCTCTCTGAATACTCTACAAGCTCTGGCAAGCTGGTGAGACACGCCATGTACTCCACCCCAAACAGCAATCCATATACAAGAAAGTTAAAGCTAGATCTATTACCCCCTCTAGACTGGCCGCTGGATTCCCCTACAGTCCACAGGCCAGGAATATAAGCTGCAACATGGCAGACTGAGTGGTGCCTATTCATCGGCTTCTGGCTCCCAGGGGAAGAAGCTGATGTGCTTCCAAATACTGGTCCCAAAGTCCATACTGCACTGACTTCTCACTCTGTACTTGGCGTCTATGTGTTGGTAATTATATATATATATACATATATATATATATATATATATATATATATATATATATATATATATATATATACATATATATATATGACATTTAATCTTAACACCTCGAATTTCAGATCCATTTCCTTCCTCTCTTGTCACCCATTCCCTCTGGGAAGATAAGTAATTCAGTATATGTTGTACATATCTAGCTATGCAAAACATTACCTTAGTAGATATATTGTGCAAGGCTGCTTATAATTCCCTCCCACTCATCCCACCCCCCACCTGGTCCATTCCCTACATGATCCTGTCCCTCTTCTATAGTGGGTACTTCCAACCTCCCCTCCCCCCAAGGATGCCCTCCCATCCATCATCCCTCCTCTCATCCCCCTTTCCCCTATTCTGCTGCATGAAGAGATATCCCATTTAGTATGTATGTCATTCTCTCTCTGAACCAAATTCAATGAGAATGTGGTTTTGCCTTTTTGCCTTCCTATTCTTCCCCTCCCTTGCAACCCCTTCCCCTTGCTTCTTCTACATGAGATAGTTTACCCTACCCTGTCTCTCCCCATCTCTTCTTGCCACTTTCCTCTCTCACCTCATAATTTCACCCCTTGAGTATACTCCCTTCCCAACAAATTCAACCTATGACCTCTATCCATGTATAACTGTAAACGTATATACACACACTCACATATGTATTCATATGACCATACACCCTTCTTCCATCATTTTCATACTGAGAAAGAATTCATCAGTCACAGTTATTATTTTTCCAAACAGAAATGTAAATAGTTCAACTTTGATAAGTTCTTTTTGATTTCTTTTCCCTGATTACCTTCTCAGGCATCTCTTGCTTCTGGAGTCTGGATGTCAAATTTTCTAATCAATTCTGGTTTTTTCTTCAAGAATGCTTGAAAGTCCTCTATTCCACTGAATGACCATATTTTCCCTGAAACAAAATACTCAGTTTTGCTGGGTAGGTGACCCTTGGGTTCATTCCCAGTTCTTTTGCCCTCTGGAATATCATATTCCATGCCCTTTCGTTACCTTGGTATAGGAGCTGCCAGGTTCTGTGCTATTCTGAGTGTGTTTCCACAATATTGAAATTGTTTCTTCCTGGCTGATTGTAGTGTTTTCTTCTTGATCTGGGGATTCTGGAACCTGGCTATAATATTCCTGGGAGTTTTCTTTTTGCGATCTTTTTCAGGAGGTGATCAGTGGATTCTTTCAACCTCTATTTTTCCCTCTGGATCTAAAACATCGAGGCAATTTTCCTTGAGAATTTCTTGAAGGGTGATTTCTAGTTTCTTTCTTTGATCATGGCTTTCAGGTAGTCCAATAATTCTTAAATTGTTTCTCCTGGATCTATTTTCCAGGTCAGTGGTTTTTCCCATGAGATATTTCACATTGTCTTCTAATCTTTCATTTGTTTGGATCTGCTTAACAGCATCTTGATTTCTCATAAAGTCATTAGCTTCCATTTGCTCCAGTCTAACTCTGAAGGAATGAATCTCCTCAGTGAACTTTTGAGATTCTTTTTCCATCTGGCAAGTTCGACTTTTTAAGGCATTCTTCTCCTCATTGCTCTTTTGGGCCTCCTTTGCCATTTGAGTCAGTCTATTTTTAAGGTGTTGTTTTCCTCAGTCAGACTGTTGACCCTCATTTCATACTTTTCCTGCATCCTTCTCATTTCTCTTTCCAATTTTTCCTCCACTTCTCTTATTTGATTTTTAAAGTCCTTCTTAAGGTCCTCTGTGGCCTGCAACCCTATCATGTTTTCCCCTGGGGCTTTTGGAGCAGGACTTCTGACCTCACAGACCTCCTCTCGCTCTATGCTTCGATCCTCTTTGCCCCCAAAGTAGGAGTCTAGGGTTGCATTTTTCTGTTTAATTTGTTTCCTCTGCCTTGGCATGTTGCCACTTAATTACTTGACTTTTGGGTTTGTTGCCACAGTATGGCCTGGCGCCAGACGGGAACTTTCGTCCCGAATGTGTGTGTGTAGGGGCAACTTCTGTTTCTGGCAAGTTGGAAACACACCCCACAATCTCCACCCCAGATCACAGTCCAGATCCAGGGTGGTTAAAGCAAGAGCGATTACCCCACAAGACTGATTGCTGTATCTCCCTACAGTTCACAGGCCAGGAGCTGGAGCTCCCTCTGAAAACAACAAAATGGCATGTCTCCTTAGTGGCTTCTAGCCCCCAGAGGAAGAAGCCAATGCGTTCCCCAAATATTGGTCCCCAAGTCCATAAGGCACTAACCTCTCACTTTGTCCTAGGTATATCTATGTTGATAATTCTGGTATCACCACAGCTGCTGGCATTCTGGTGTCCCTCCAGCTGGCCACTGGCCCTGCTGCCCTGGGGCTAAAACTGTGACTCAGGTGGACCTGTGCTCGGCTCCTGTGCGCTGCACTGCTGGCACTATGCTGGTCATTCCTGAAGGGCTGCTGGGCTGTCCTCAGTGGGAGTTTAGCTTCTCTGTTTTGTTCTGTGGGTGCTGGGGCTCCAGAAGTTGTTAAGAGTCCCCTTTTACATAGTTTGGAGGTAGTCATGGGGGAGAGTGTCTTGAACGTGCTGTTTCTACTCCACCATCTTGGCTCCATCCCTCTATGTGTTGGTAATTCTTGAAAAACCACAGCTGCTGGTGTTCTGGAGTCTTTTCTGCTGGTTCCTGGTCTGGCTGCCCTGCAGCTAAAGGCTATGACTCATAGGGTCCTGGGCTTGCCTCTCAGAGTGTTGTGTTGGCCACTCCCTGATAGGCTGCCAGGTTGTCCTCATTGGGCAGTTATCTTCTCTGTGTCATTTTGGGGGTTCATTACCTCCAGAGTTTGTTCAGAGTCCCCTTTTACTTGGATTGGAAGTGGAAGCTGGAGCTGTGTGGCGATGCTATTTCTCTTCTGCCATCTTGACTCTGCCCTCCAGAATGAGTTTTTGATAAAATAAAAGAGTCATTCCAAATAAAAGGATTTGGACATATAGGAAAATATGGAGTTTCCTTTAAATAAGAAGTAGTATATGTCTAAAAGTATTAATTATTAACAAATAAATTATCAGCCTTCATTATCTATAAAGGTATCAAGTTTTCCAAATAGGATCAGAGAAGAAGCAGGAATGGCTATTATCACCCCTATGATTTAATATTGTGTTAGAAATACTAGCTATAGCAATAAGAGAAGAAAAATGAATTTATTAAAATAAAAAAATAGGAAATCACTCTTTGCATATTATATGATGCGATGCTTTGAGAATCCTAAAGAATTAGTACACATTAATTGAAATAATTAACAACTTTATAAAAAATGCTGACTATAAAACAAATTCACATAAATCATCAGCATTTCAATACATTAACAAAACCCAGCATCAAGAGATGTAGAGAAAAATTACATTTAAATAATTTTAGACATTACAAAATTCTTTGAAATTTAGTTGACAAGGCAAACCCAGGAACTAAATGAACATAACTTCAAAACACTTTTCACACAAATAATCATATGTAAATAATTGGAAAAATATTAATTTTTCATTGATAGGCTGAAACAACATAAAATAATTCTATTAAATTGATTAAGTTATTAATTTTCATATTGATAAAATTGTCAGCAATATATAGAGTTTCATGCAAAATAACAGCATTCATTTGGAAGAATGAAAGATCAAGAATATCAAAGAAATCAGTGAAAAAATGTGAAGGAAGGTGGTTTAACAGTACCATATCTCAAATTTTGTTATGTAAGATTTATTAAAACAGTTGAGTACTGGCTATGAAAACCAAGTGATTAGAAAATTAAAACGTCTCTCAGGTACCACCTTACTACTTATCAGATTGACTAGTAAGATAGAAAAGTAAAATGGCAAATTCTGTAGGGGATGTGGAAAACTTGGGCTGCTAATGTATTCTTGGACAATTAGATGATAGAGTGGTTAGAAAGAGGACAAGAGTCAAGAAGACTCATTTCCTGAGTTCAAATCTGCCCACAGACACTAACTAGTTGTGCAATCTTGCATTCACTACTAAACCCTATTTGATTAAGTTCCTCATCTATAAAATGAGCTAGAGAAGGAATTGGGAAACCACTCCAGTATCTCTGCTAAAAAGTCCCAAATGGGGTGAAAAATAATCAGACATGATTAAAACACCACTACAATAACAAAACTAAAAATATACTCTTGGTGGACTGATGTTACCATTTTGGAGAGCTATTTGGAACTCTACCTGAAAAGCTATACAGATTTGAGCACATATATAGTAATCTACTGTTTCATAAACCAAAACTCCCAATCTTCTGGGAAAAGAACTCAGTGTTTGACAAAACTTCTGGCAAAAGTGGAAAATAATATAGCAGAAACAGGGCATAGACCAACATCTTACATTGTATACCAAATAAAGTCCAAATGGTTACACAATTTAGATATAATTTATGACACTACAAAGAAACTCAGAGAGCAAGTAATAGTTTCCCTGCCAGATTTATGGAGAAAGGAAGAATTTATGACCAAAGAAAAGATAGAAAACATGAAGAAATGCAAAATCAGTAACTTTGATTACATTAAATTGAAAAGTTTTTGCACAAAGACAATGAAACCAAGATTATGAAGACGAAGAAAACTGGGAAAGATTTTTTGCCACCAGTGTGTCTGATAGAGGTCACATTTCTAAAATATATAGAAAGCTGAGGCAAATTCATAAGAATATAATTAATTGAGGGGGCAGAGTCAAGAAGGCAGAGTATAAACAGTACTTCCACAGAGCTCCAACCCAGAGCACTTAAAAATTATGTACAAGGGAGAGGTGGGGCCAAGATGGTGGAAAGGAAGAAGTAACCTCACTAAGCTCCTCCATCACTAAACCTTAAAAAGGGAATCTGAATGTATTCTGGAGTGACAAAACCCACTTGGAGACGGAGAGTAGCAGAATCCAGCCCGGGAAACTGCCCAGTGCATCCAGACAGGACAAGCACAGAGAATGTGGGGTCTGAAAAGCTCAGACTTAAGAGCAGACAAGCAGACTACACCAGAAAGAGATGAAGCCCCAGCCTACAGACTCAACAAGGATGAATCAAAGTCATCTCCCTTTCATCTCACGAGGGGACAGGTGGAATCATTGGAGCCAGGTAGGAGAGTCAGGCCCCCAGTGGAGAAAGCAGCTTATCCTACAGCTTTCAGCCCCCAGACTGGAAGATTAGAAACTGCCTGCCTGTATAATACAAGGGCTAGAATGGCAAAGTAAATTCTAGTTGCTCTGATACTCTCATCCCTCTTTCATGAAGTAGAAAACCCAAAGATAAGTATCCCACCCAGATTGAAATCCCAAGTTAAATGGAAATAGCCTCAGGCTTGGGAGGCTCCAAGAAGGGGTGTAACTGAGACAGCCAGGAGTCTGAAGAGAATAGAGGGAGGTGTCCCAACAAGCCCCACCTGACCTCACCCACAAAAGCCTACTTATAGCCCAGGGGTATAGAGGGAGAAATCTGAAGTGGTCAGATTCACCCCCAAAAACTACTCAGTGGCAATCTACATTCCTCTATGACATTCCTGCATTAGCCACAAATTATCTCATAGCCTGATAAATTAAGAAATAGGAAATCACAATGGGAAGGAAGGAAGCTGAGAAGGAGAAGGGGAAGGCAAGAAAATCGATTCAAGCTTACTATGTAGGTCAAGAACAACAAAATACACAGGACGATATGGACTCTCTACCCACACCTGAGACCACAGAAGGATATATGAACTGGTCTCAAGCCCAAATAGCATTCTTGGAGGAACTTGAGAAAGATTTTAAAGAACAAATCAGGGAGGCAGTGACCAACTTGGAAAAAAAGTCTCAGTAAAGTAATCATAGAAAATACCTCCCTAAAAAAGACCTTCAAGAACTAACTGAAGAGTATAATTCGCTAAAAATTAGATTCAATCAACTTGAAACTCAGAACTCTATTATGCACCAACAGTCAATCAAACAAAACAAGACAATTGAAAAATTGGAAGAAAATGTAAAATATCTCACTGGAAAAACAACTGACCTTGAGAACAGATCCAGGATAGATAATTTAAGAATTATTGGTCTACCAGAAAGCCATGGTGAAAAAAGCAGACTAGACAACATCCTCCAAGAGATCATGAAAGAAAACTGTCCTGAGCTCCTGGAATCTGAAGATAAAATAGTTCTCAAAAGAATTCACCAGAACTCCTCCTGAAAGAGATCACAAATTAAAAACTCCAAGAAATATAGTAGCCAAATTCCAGAATTACAAGATTAAGGAAAAAATTCTGCAAGCAGCCAAAAAGAAACAATTCAAATATCGAGAAACTATAGTTAGGATCACACAGGACCTAGCAGCTTCTACATTAAAAGATTGGAGGCATAGGAATGTGATATTTCTTAGGGGAAGAGATCTAGGACTACAACCAAGGAATAACTATCCAGCAGAACTGAGCATAATATTTCAGTCAAAAAGATGGTAATTTAATGAAATAAGGGACTTCCAGACTTTCCTAATGAAAAAGCTAGAGCTCAATGGAAAATTTGATCTCCAATTACAAGACTCAAGAACGACATAAAAACATAAACAAGGAAATCACAGACACACACATACATATATGCACACACCCACTCCCATACACACATGATCATTACTTGGGATGCAACAAGAGCAAAATGTTCACATCCCTATATGAGGAGCTGATAAATGTCAATATCAAAATTTTTATGATTATCATGACCTTCAAAAGGGTTATACTTAGATAGAGGGTGTGGGTATGAATGCACTAACCTGAAGTTTAAAAAAAAAAACTATTAAGTGGATCAAAGGGGTTGTAATGGAGAAAAGGAAAAGATGAAACAGGAAAAGGTAAAATATGCCATATGAAGAGGCATTAAAACACATTATAGTAGAGGGGAAAGAAAGAGGGAAAGGAACATCATTTAAACACTGTTCTCACTGGTTCTGGTTCAAAGAGTGATCAACTTAATCAGTGAAGTTTAAGATTCTAATGTGAATGGAAACATAAATTCATTAAATAGACGAAAAGCAGGGAGGGAGAGGAGCACTGTTTGACATTTACTGTCATTGGTTTGGAGTCAAACAGGGAGTAACTTACCCTGATAAGCATAAAAATTTATTGTGTCCTATGGGTAGTGGAAGGGTAAGGGGTGGGTTGAAAAGGAGGAGACTAAAGGGGGGGATTTGAGGGGAGGGAAATAGTATTAAAGGGAGAGGGTAGCTTATGAAAGGGAGTTACTGTGTGGGAACACTGAGGGAGGGGGCAATCAAAAGGAAAAACATCAAGGAGTGGAAAGGAGAAGGAAGAAACAAAAACATAAACAGGGGATGGAATAGGATGGAGGGGAAGAGACAGATAGTCATCATTACTGTGAATGTGAATGGGATGAACTCTCCCATAAAACAGAGGTGGATAGCAGAATGGATTAAAAACCATAATCCTACAATATGCTGTCTACAAGAAACACATTTGAAACAAAGGGATACCCACAGGGTAAAGGTGAAAGGTTGGAGTAAAATTTATTATGCCTCAGCTAAAGTAAAAAAAGCAGGGGTAGCAATACTTATTTCAGATAAAGCAAAAGCAAAAATAGATCTAATTAAAAGAGATAAGAAAGGAAACTATATCCTACTAAAAGTCAGCATCGAGAATGAAGCAATATCACTATTAATATATATGCACCAAGTGATATAGCATCCAAATTCCTAGAGGAGAAGCTAAAGGAATTTGAGGAAGATATAGTTAGCAAACTATACTAGTGGGGGACTTTAATCTCCCCCTCTCTTAACTTGATAAATCTGAAAGAAGTTAAGGAGGTGAATAGAATCTTAGAGAGGCTAGATATGATGGATCTCTGGAGAAAACTGAATGGGGATAAAAAGGAATTTACTTTCTTTTCAGCAGTGCATGGTACATACTCAAAAATAGACCATGTACTAGGGCATAAAAACCTCACAATCCAGTGCAGAATGGCAGAAATATTAAATGCATCATTCTCAGATCATGATGCAATAAAAAGTATATGCAGTTAAGGGCCAGGGAAAGATAGACTAAAAGCTAATTGGAAATTAAACAATTTAATTCTAAAGAATTGATGGGTCGAAGAAGATATTATAGAACAATCAATAATTTCATTCAAGAGAATGATAATAATGATACAACATACCAAAATTTGTGGGATGCACTAAAGACAGTTCTCAGGGGAAGTTTTCTATCCCTGAGTGCATACTTAATTAAAGCAGAGAGAAGGGAGGTCAATGAATTGGACATGCAATTGAAAAAGCTAGAAAAAGAACAAATTGAAAATCCCCAATTAAGTACTAAATTAGAAATACTGAAAACCAAAGGTGAGATTAACAAAATTGAAATTAAGAAAACTATTGAATTAATAAATAAAACTAAGAGCTGGTTTTATGAAAAAAAATTGATAGACCCTTAGTCAATATGATAAAAAAAAAGAAAGAAGAAAACCAAATTATGAGTATCAAAAATAAAAAGGGTGAATCTACCTCCAATGAAGAGGAAATCAAAAAAATAACGAGGAATTATTTTTCCCAATTGTATGCACATAAATTTGACAATCTTAGTGAAATGGATGAATATTTACAAAATCGCAAGTTGCCCAGATTAACTGAAGAGGAAGTGAATTACCTAAATAACCCCATCTCAGAAAAAGAAATCAAAGGAGCCATCAATGAAATCCCTAGGAAAAAAATCCATGATATTCTTAGCCCCTTTTGAAACCTTTCTTACTACTTTGCCAGTATCCTGGCAAAAGTAAGAAGAGACTTCATAAGTCTAAGGTCAAGTTTGTATATTTTTGTTTGTCTCATGGGTTGATGTGGTGAAAGAATTCTGCAGCCAGTGGTCAAGCTACTGGACGATGATGATAGCATTTATAGAGAATTTTAAGGTGTGCAAAATATGTTACAAATATTATCTCATTTTATCCTCAAAACAATCCTGAGATGTAGGTTTTATTTTCTTCATTTCTATTGGTGAGTAAACTGAGGTAGATAGAGGTTAAGTGACTTGCCCAGGGTCACATAGTTGGTAAGTGTCTGTGGCTGGATCTGAGCCCATGTCTTCCTGACTCTAAAGGGGTCCAACATTCTTTAAAATGAGCCATTTCCTACCAGTCTCTGAACTCAACTGGCTGGTCTTCAAAAGACAACGTTTCTTGATGGTAACATTCATAAAACCTTTCCAGAATGCTATAAAACCATCCATTGAATTTTGATGGCATCATCTTTAAAAAACACAGGGGTGCTTCTGTACAAAGAAAGCCAATGTAACCAAGATCAAGAGGAAGGTGGGAAATTGGGAAATAATTTTTATAACCTATGTCTCTGATAAAGGACTCATTTCTAAAATTTACCGAGAACTGAGTCAAATCTATATGAATACAAGTCATTCCCCAATTGATAAATGGTCGAAGGTTACGAACAGGCAGTATTCAGAGAAAGAAATCAAAGATATCTATAAGTATATGTAGAAATGCTCCAAATCACTATTGATTAGGGAAATGCAAATCAAAACAACTCTGATATGCCACATCTCTCCAGTCAGATTGGCTAAGATGACAAAACAAGAAAATGACAAATGCTGGAGAGGATGTGGGCAAATTGGAAGAGTAATGCATTGGAGTGGAGTTGTGAACTTATCCAATCATTCTGGAGAGCAATCTGGAACTATGCCCAAAGGACTATAAATAATTTCATACCCTTTGACCCAGCAATACCACTTCTAGGGTTATATCCCAAAGAGATCACAGAAGTGGGAGGAAGACCCAAATGTACCAAAATATTTATAACAGCTCTTTTCGTGGTTATAAAGCATTGGAAACTAAAGGGGTGCCCATCAATTGGGGAATGGCTAAACAAATTGTGGTATATGAATGTAATGAAATATTATTGTGCTATAAGAAACGAGGAGGAGACTTATTTCATATCTACCTGGAGAGGCTTATACAAACTGATGCTGAGCGAGAAGAGTAGAATCAGAAGAAATTTGTATACAATCACAGACACATCATATGTGTGATGACCACTATGACAGACTGGTCTCTTTTCAGCAATGCAGTGATTATAAGTCAATCCCGAAAGACTCATGAAAGAGAGAAATGTGGCATCCAGAGATATAACTAGAAAGAACTGAGCCTGAATCCTGATGGAAGCAAACTAATTGATCTTTTTCTTTTCATTGTTTGGTTTTATTTCTTCTTTATCATTTTCCATCCCACCTAGTACAAAACGCCTTTGTAATTGGACTAATGTCTAATATGAATGTATTTGCAGATCCTATACTGGCCTATATGCTGTCATGGGGGTTGGGAGGAGGGAAGTAAAGGAAATTTGAAAATCAAGGAACTATGGAATTGAATCTTGCTAACTGAGACTAAACTAATAAATTAATTTTAAAAAATTATGTACAAGGGGGACTCTAAATGACCTATGGAGCTCTAGAACACACAAAATGAGACAGAGAAGCTAACCTTCCCCTGAGGAGATCTGGGCAGCCTGGCAGGGAACAGCTTGTTCAGCACTCTTTGAGCTGCCAGGGCTGCATTCTGGCCAGGCCCACTTGAGTCGAAGTTTTAGCCTGAGGGTGGTCAGAACAGCAGCCGGCTGGAGGGACCCCAGAACACCAGGAGCTGTGGCATTTCCAGAATTATTAACACATAGATGCCTAGGAAAAAATGAGAGGTTTTTGCCCTATGGACTTTGGGACTGGTTGGGAGAATGTATTGGATTCTTATCCTGTGGGTGAAAAGGGCCTGAGAAGCCAGCGCAGCTTGGGCCACATTGCCCCATTGCAGCTTCAGCTCTTGGTCTGTGAACTGTAGGGGGATCTGGCGACCAGTCTGCAGGGGAAGCACTTTTGCTTTAACCTTCTTGGATTTGGATTGCGGTCTGGTGTGGAGCTCTTGGGGTGTGTGACTAGATTGCCGGTGTGTTTGGAGGCTTCACAGAAACCACCCAAGTAATACCTCCGGAAGTTGAGAAAATACCAACGTTTGGGAAGGAATTTACCCTGACTGGTGGTAAAGTCCTACTGTGGCAACAAGCCCAAAAGACAACTAATTGAGTGACAATATCCCTATGCAAAGGAAACAAAATAAACAGAAAAGTGCAAAATTATACTCCTATTTTAGGGGTAAAGATGATCAAAGTATGGAACAGGAAGAGGATTATGAGGAGAGAACTCCTGCACCAAAAGCCCCAAATGAAAATATGAGCTGGCTACACTTCCTAGGGGACCTTAAGAAGCAGATAATAGAAGTGGGGGAAAACTGGGAAGAGAAATGATAAAGATGCTAGAAAAAATATGAAAGGAGAGTCAACAGCTTGACTGAGGAAAATAACACCTTAAAACTAGACTAACTCAAATGGCAAAAGAGGCTCAGAAAGGCAATGAGGAGAAGAATACCTTAAAAAGTTGAATTTGCCAGATGGAAAAATAATCTCAAAAGCTCACTGAGGAGATTCATACCTTCAGAGTTAGACTGGAGCAAATGGAAGCTAGTGACTTTATGAGAAATCAAGATGCTATTAAGCAGATCCATACAAATGAAAGTATTAGAAGGCAATGTGAAATATCTCAATAGAAAAACCACTAACCTGGAAAATAGATCCTGGAGAGCCAATATAAAAATTATTGGACTACCTGAAAGCCACGATCAAAGAAATAATCTAGAAATCATGCTTCAAAAAATTCTCAAGGAATATTGCCCTGATGTTTTAGAACCAGACGGCAAAATAGAGGTTGAAAGAATCCACAGTTCACCTGCTGAAAAAGATCTCAAAAGGAAAACTCCTAGAGATATTGTAGCCAGGTTCTAGATTTCCCAGATCAAGGAGAGAACATTATAAGCAGCCTGGAAGAAACAATTTCAATATTGTGGAAACACAATCAGGTTAACACAGGATCCAGCAGCTTCTACACTGAGGGACTGAAGGACATGGAATATGATATTCCACAGGGCAAAGGACTTGGGATTAAAACCAAGAATCACCTACCCAGCAAAACTGAGTATGATGTTTCAGGGGAAAATTTGGTCATTCAGTGAAATAGAGGACTTTCAAGCATTCTTAACGAAAAAAACAGAGTTGAACAGAAAATTTGACATTCAGAAGATACTAGAATCAAGAGATGCTTGAGAAGTTAATTAGGGAAAAGAAATCAAAATGAATTTATCAAAGTTGAACTATTTACATCCCTACAGGGAAAAAACAATAACTGTAACTTTTGAAACTTTTCTCATTATGAAAATAGTTGAGGAAGGGTATCTGGGCATATGAATACATATGTGAATATATGTATAGATCTTTTCAGGTATACATAGATAGAGTGCAGAAGTCAAATTTAATAGGAAGGGATGATACTTAAAAGGTGAGGTTAAGCGGTGAGAGAATAATGTGGTGAGGGGGAATGGGGAGAGACAATAGTGTGAACTGTCACGTGTAGAGGAGGTAGGGCAAGGTGGTTGCAGAGGAGGGGAAGAACAGGTAGGCAAAAAGGCAAAACCTTATTCTCATTGAATTTGGACCAGGGAGAGAATGACATGGGTGTCCCATCCTACAGGAGCACGGGGGACAAGGGGATGGGGGTACCTGAATGAGGGAATGGTAAGCTTTTAGTAAATTCATGAATTGAATAGATAAGGGAAGCATTTTCTCCCCAGTGGGGTTACCATCAGTTTTGGAAGTGGCTTAACTTAGCCAAGAGTATAGGAAAATAAAAAGTAAGAATCTGGTCTAGTAGGTAGAATTGTAGGAAGGATTTATAGTATATAAAACTATTATATCTCTTGTTTTTGTATTTGTTAGTATCAAGTACGTCAAATAAGATAACTCAAAAATACAGATAATATGTAGGATGTGAGGGAATAAATTTGGTACTACTTCACCAGGATTTAGAAATGATCAGACTAGAAGACTTAATCATATTGCAGATTTACGTGCAATGACCTCAGTGTCTAAATATCCCTACCCCACAATAAGTACATAAACCCACTCAAGTACATAGGGAAATAATATATGTGGGTTAATTTCAGCACATATTTGACCCTTAGATCAGAGAATTATGGAGAATATTTTTTCTGCATTACTGAATGATCTTCCCTTTCTCTCCTTACATTCAAAGGTATCTTATACATCATTCACACAGAAAGAGGCCATCTACAAAAATATTTTGTTGGTAAGCCTTACTAGAAACTAAAACTAGAAATTAAAAAGGAAGTATAATTGATGACTTTTGTTTATTGAAATCTATGCTGATGACTAATTTTAAATGTGGAATGCCTTTTGTAAGTGTCCTTCATAGATATCCCTGGTAACATACAATTATATGAATGTTCCCTTGTAGTTCTCATTTAAATAATATTATGACAGCAGTGGATGTCAATAGGCTTTTCTTCCCAGAATTCTGGAGGCAAGTGGCATAGGGCATCTCATCTTCCTTTTATGGTGACAGTATATAGAACTGAATATTTTAATTATAGAGCTATGATTAACACCTCTACCTAAAATGGGGAGAATTATTTATTGAAACAAAGAAAAAACTGAATTACCTAAGAAGAAAACAATATAAATTTATTAGGAGCTTGTCTATTTTCCTTGGTAATATCAACAATTGGTAATTAATACCTCATTACTGGTTACTTATCTAGAATGAAGAGGAGTATAATGAAGTTCCCCACTATAAAATATAAACAGTAGATCTCAGAAGAGGGAATAGCAATGATTTTTGTGATTGGATTGAGAGGACAATTTTCTGTTCTTCATATGGTTAGATCTTTTTAATTGAATCTATATGCATTAAAAAATAAAGATTTCCCTATACCTCTCCAATCTGGCATAAAACATAGAATGTAGAAATATAAATTTGCTTTTAAACTTCAGAGGATGCTAAACAAATTTTATTAAAATGGAAGGCATTTACTATTGACCTGATTATTCTAGAAGTAGTAAGAAGACTATCTAGATATACAGAACTTTTATATCTCCTTTCAGTCCTTCTGGCATTTCACTCAGCTTTTTAGCCCTTTTTTCCATGTTCTCTAGAGTTTTCATGAATGACAAAATAAATGTCCTTTGAACAGCTATTGATTGATTTAAAGACACATCTTTGGAGATCCTGTTAATAATAAACAACTCTTTCAGAGCTTTTTTTTAAAGCAATTTGCATATGTCTGTTAACAAGCATTATATCCAATTTCCATCATTTTAATCTCTGTCTCTGTCTCTCTCCACTCTATTTATTAACATACTTACATAGCCTCAGATTGCTCATGGGGAAGGGTAATCAGGTGTGCTCCTTTATTCTTTTGAGGATCAGCATTACTTATTACAAAGTAGATAAATTATTTTGTTGCCAGCCACCAGAGCAGAATGGATGACTATCAACAAATGCTGAATATAACTTAAAGCATTGTGGCAACAAAGTTTAAATAGCAAATATATCATTATATGCTTTTTTATTATCTGATAATGAAAAGCACCTGGATTCTTCTGTAAAGGCTCTGACTGTCCTCCCCTCCTCTGGGCTCCCTGTTGGTAAACTCGAAGAGCAATTTGTAGAGTCTACCTTGGGTTTTCAACAAATTATAAAATATTAAAAAAACTAGATTTTTTTAAATGGATAAATTGATTAAAAGTAAAGTATATTTGGGTTTGTTCTATGACAGCAAGTAAATTGATGCCTGATAATGATTTGGTTCATACTTCTTTACCCTAAGAGCATACTTACTGCAATCAATCCCTAAGCCTGAAATCATTCTGCCAATTTGCTTGTTAATATCTGCATACTATACACTGACAAATAAAAGATAGTCATACTTTAGCTAGAAAATTAGTGAAGAAGCACCTTCTCAGTTTTTATACTTATGCCTGGATTTCCTCCAGGAAAGTCAGCCAGCATCTTATATCTGCTTTACGACTTAAACATATGTCCTAACTTTGTATTGACTTTTTCTGATACATGAATAAAAAGACACCACTCACATAGCAATATAATTAGAGAAGACATATATTGACATACAAGGGATTTTCAATGATGATATAATAAAATTTTCATAAATTTCTGTCAACATTAGAGTAATTGTCTTCTCTATCATTTTAACATGCAATAATTTCCAAGTGTTTTAAGCAAAAATAATTCAAAGTAATCAGGGAAGGATATACTATATCACTGAAGTCTAATGTAAATGAACCTTGTTTCCTTGTCAATATCCTTGGCCATTCATATTGAATACACTTCTCTATTTCCTAGGAAGTAAACTACTAAAAGCATGTGAATATTTTTTAGAATATGCAATGATTGGGAAAAAATGCCTTTCATTATTCTTGGCAGGCAAGGTTTATAGACATCATATGGTATATGAGAGTTAAATTGTCTCAGAGTAGGCATGTCTAGAGTATTACAGCTAAAGCATCACTCTTTTCTATGGTATTTTAAGAAACAGGAATTAAAATAACGCTTTGAAGTTAGATTTTGGTCTAGTTGCTGGTGATTTTCAAATATTGTTAGCCATTAAGAAAATAGGGAATTCTTTCCCAACTATTGTGTACTATTAGGCTGGCTTAATGAGATAATTTTATTCTCATCCTTCTTTATTCAAGCTGCTTCAATGACCATCTTTTCAAGTTTTTGCTGTTATTCTATCATTTAGTCATGTCTGACTTCATGATGCTGTGGATCATATTGTCCATGGAGTTTTCTTGTCAAAGATAATGTAATGGTTTGCCTTATTCCTGCTCAAGTGGATTAATTCAGAGATTAAGTAACATGCCCAGGGTTATACAGCTAGTAAGTGCCTGAAGATGGATTTGAGCTCAGATTTTCCTGACTCCAGGCCTAGCATTCTTTCCATCAAACCACATAGCTGTCTCCTTTCACATTTTTACATTTACTACATATTTTGATAACTGCTACTTTATAGTATAATTAGAAGTATGAAATTGTACTACAATGGAGTGATCAAATATTTCATTTTTTTCTATTTGAGCAGCAAGTTACTACTTGTATTATTGTATCTTTTTAGGGATACCTTCATCACTATTTTAAATTATAAATGTATTAATTTTCTACTTTTCAGAGAGAAAGAAATACAGCAGAAAAATCCAGATAGGTGAAATCCAAAAGATTTCCATAGCTCACTGTTAGAATTGTCCTGGTAGGTTCTAGCATACTAGTATAACAGCATGATTTCTCTTTCTGCCTCTTTAGATACCCACATGATTTTTCTGTACCAAACACCTCTTACTCAGAGTGTGGGATTCTTTATATAAACACATCTTAATACATCATCCTACCCCATTGCTAGTTTTATTTGTGATGCTTCTTTCATATAAAATATACCTTTCCAATATAAATTCAGTGACTGAAAAGGAATTTCATGACACCAAGTCTCCAAAATATAATGAAAGCTCAAATTTGCTTCTTTCCCTAAGAATTGATTATTCTCTCTGTTGATAACAAGACTGCTTTCTGCCCACACAGAAAAAACAGAAGAATTCCCTATTAGTGTCAGGCACTTAGTTACAATGAAGACAGCACATACTCACACACATGCAAAGAAGATCATCAGACTGAATGTTTTATCCTATATTGCATAACTCGATAATGAAAATCCAGTGTGTATTTATTCTTATCTTCATTTTACCTCAAACTGCTTGCCTTTCCTGAAAATGGGACCAACATTTAGAAACTGCTTAATCAATGCATCATTAAAAGAGAATCATTAGCAGAGGTTTCAGATATCCCCAATCTACTCTTGCCTGAAATGAAGGGTCATCATACACTTTAATAAACCAATGCAGTTTTTGAAATTCCCCTTAGCCTTACTCACTTATGTAGTACTTTCATACCAAAATCTTTCCTTCAAAGAATTCATAAGTTAAGCTCCATTAATTGTTACCTGAAATGTCTCTGTTCTTTCAATATCCTTAAGGTGGCTCAGTATTGTTTAAATTTCAAATGATTTTTATAAGTATAATAATGACAGTGTAATGTAGTGATAATTTTATAATTTATATCATGCTGCAAGCTCTCCAAGGCAGTTTACAAATAAATATTATCTCATTTTCCCCACACAACACCCCTGCTGTCATTATTTCTATATTATTTTTATCATTATTATTAGCTTTTTGGAGGGGCAATTGGGGTTAAGTGATTTGCCCAAGATCACATGGAGAGTAAGTGTTAAGTGTCTGAGGTCAGATTTAAACTCAGGTCCTCCTGATTCCAGGACTGGTGTTCTATTCACTGTACCACTTAGCCACCCCTCATTACTTATATATTACAGATGAGGTAACTGAGGGAGAAAGAGGTTAAGTGAGTTTTTTTAGTTCAGGGATTGCATAGAGTGTGGTAAATAATAAATATTTATTGATTAAGTTGTCCAGGATCACAGAGTTTGCAAGTGTCTGAGGGTGAATTTGAAGTTAGGTCTTCTGACTAGGTCAAGCTCTCTACAACTTTGCAACCTAGCTGTAAAACAAGCAAATATCTTTTCTTTAGCATAAAGGGATCAAACTCACTAGTGCTATCACAACTTTATATAACTGCATTATTCCTAACAAAAGCACACTAATTTCTTTCCAAATTCTCTAATATATATGAGCATTAGTAATTTTTCAAGAAGTGGGCTCACTTCTCTAGTGTTGAAATTAGCTCCACCTTAAGTTACATAGTAAAGAACTTAAACTTTTTTTTATTTCAAAATAGGTGTTCTTCAGAAACAAAAGAGATGGCAAATGGAAATTCACAATGCCCTATCTGGAATATTTAAGTATTTAAAAATAAAGAGATAAGAAGGATATTTAAGTAGTTAGTCAGAATATCATGTGTTCAGATGGAAACTGGATGGCTTGTTTGGAATACTGTATAGATAATTCATCCACTAGTCAGTAGGTTGATGTGTAATGATGATGTC
Source organism: Gymnobelideus leadbeateri (assembly GCA_011680675.1). NCBI lineage: Eukaryota > Metazoa > Chordata > Mammalia > Diprotodontia > Petauridae > Gymnobelideus > Gymnobelideus leadbeateri. The sequence continues at coordinate 45,596 of WOXC01001778.1, forward strand.
TAATGTCAGCTTGACCCAGGAATTTCCAAGGGATCCTAACTCTACTTCAATTAGGCTAAATGCCTCCTTTTCTTCTTACTCCAGAGACTTCACAGGGAGCTCTGGGTAAGCACCAAATTGAGGTCACCTGCCTCTGGTCTATGTCTTTGCCTCAGGGCTTTTTCAGTGAGTTTTGCCTCATCCTCAATCCAGTACCCCTTTCTTATCTCCTCCTCACTTCAAAGACTTCTAAGAAAGCCCAGTAACAGTCCCTAATCTAGGCCAAAGTCCTCTGGCCTCTCTACTACAGAGACTTCTCCAAATGGTCAAAGGAGTTTTGCAGAACAGTACAACTGTGATGGTAGCCTCTGCTTCCTGAATAGACCCTCATAGGTCATTCTTTCAATGACTCCTGCATTACAGATATACACACTTTGTCCCCCGTCCACTATAAAATCCTTTGTTAATAAATGAGCATGTTTTTATCTTAAGCATTCTACTTTTTCACTTCCTTATCTGTTACTCACTGAGATCTCACTCTTCAGATGACATGATATCAGTCACAACTTTTTTAGTGGTGGCAATTTCACTCATACTCTGGCTTACTGGTTATAGTAAGTAGGAATATTCCTTGTTTCCTATTGATGCTTACAGATTTTATCTCAACCACCATAACAAGCATTTTCTCCTTCTTTAAGGTTTACTCCATTCAAATTTATCAACAGTCTAAATAATGGTTATCAGTATTTATCAACTTTCAGAAGATTCTGCTTCCACAGTAAGCTCAGTACCAGGCACACAGTATTTCTATTACCCAGCTTCTTCCTTCATAATAGGAGAATTAATATTCATAGTGATACCTACTCAAATACTGTAATGCCTCAGTTTCTTCTTTTTTTTAACAAATGCTTTATTTTCTGGTTTACATCATTCATTTTCGCCAGATTTTGAGTTACAATTTTTTCCCCATTTCCCCCCTACTCACAACCCCAGAAGAGCAGTCACACAAGATATACCCTCATCCAATCTGCTCTCTCCCATACCCCCTTCGACTTTTCAGTTAGGGCAAGGTGAATCTCTATGCCCCAATGCCTGCACATCTTATCTCCCAATTACATGCAAAATAGTGTTAGTAATAGTATATATATATATTTGAAATATTTAATTTTTAAACTTCGAATCCCAGATCCATTCCTTTCATCCCTTCTCACCCACTCCCTCTGGGAAGATAAGCAATTCAGTATGTGTTGTACATATATAGCTATGCAAAACATTACCATAGTAGATATATTGTAAAAGACTGCTTATATTGCCCTCCCACCCATCCCACCCGCCACCTGGTCCATTCCCTATTCTGATCCTGTCCCTCTTCCAAAGTGGGTGCTTCCAAACTCCCCTCCCTCCAGAATGCCCTCCCCTCCATTATCCCCCCTCTGATCCCCCTTACCCCTACTCTCCTGCAGTGTGAGATATCCTATTTAATATGTATGTTGTTCTCTCCCTGAGCCAAATTCAATGAGAATATGGTTTTGCCTTTTTGCCTTCCTGTGCTTCCCATCCCTGCAACCACTTCCCCTTGCCTTTTCTACATGAGATTATTTGCCCTATCCTATCTCTCCCCATCTCCTCTTGCCACTTTCCTCTCTCACCTCTTAACTTCACCCCTTAAGTATCATACCTTCCCACCAGATTCAACCTGTGCTCTCTATCCATGTATAACTGCAAACATATATATACACATTCACATATGTATTCATATGCCCATATACCCTTATTCAACTATTTCCATACTTTGAAAGTCTTCATCAGTCACAGTTATTGTTTTTACATGTAGGAATGTAAATAGTCCAACTTTGTTAAGTTCCTTTTGGATTTCTTTTCCCTGATTACCTTCACAAGCATCTCTTGCTTCCTGTGTCTGAATGTCAAATTTTCTTTTGAACTCTGTTTTTGTCATCAAGAATGCTTGAAAGTCCTCTACTCCATTGAACAACTGTATTGTCCCCTGAAACATGATACTCACTTTTGCTGATTATGTGATTCTTGGTTTTAATCCCAGGTCCTTTGCCCCGTGGAATATCATATTCCATACCATTCAATCCCTGAGTGTAGATGCTGCCAGGTCCTGTGCTATTCTGATTGTGTTTCCACAACATTGAAATGGTTTCTTCCTGGATGCTTGTAGTATTTTCTCCTTGATCTGGGAATTCTGGAACCTGCCTATAATATTCCTAGGAGTTTTCTTTTTGGGGTCTTTTTCAGGAGGTGATCTGTGGATTCTTTCAACCTTTATTTCCACCTCTTGGTTTAAAACATCAGGGCAATTTTCCTTGAGAATTTCTTGAAGGATGATTTCTAGGTTCTTTCTTTGATCATGACTTTCAGGCAGTCCAATAATTTTTAAATTATCTCTCCTGGATCTATTTTCCAGATCGGTGGTTTTTTTTCCCCATGAGATATTTCACATTGCCTTCTATTCTTTCATTTGTTTGGATCTGCTTAGCAGTGTCTTGATTTCTCATGAAGTCACTAGCTTCCATTTGCTCCAGTCTAACTCTGAAGGAATGATTCTCCTCAGTGAGCTTTTGAGATTCTTTTTTCATCTGGCAAATTCAGCTTTTTAAGGCATTCTTCTCCTCATTGCCCTTTTGAGCCTTCTTTGCCATTTGAGTTGTTCTATTTTTAAGGTGTTATTTTCCTCAGTCAGGCTGTTGACTCTCATTTCATACTTTTCCTGCATCCTATTCATTTCTGTTCCCAATTTTTCCTCCACTTCTATTATTTGGTTTTCAAAATCATTCTTAAGGTCTTCTATGGCCTGTAACCCACTCATATTTTCATTTGGGGCTTTTGGTGCAGGATTTTTGACCTCACAGTCCTCTTCCTGTTCCATGTTTCTATCCTCTTTGCCCCCCAAATAGGAGTCTAATGTTGAATTTTTCTGTTTATTTTGTTTCCTTTGCCTAAGCATGTTGCCCCTTAATTACTTGAATTTTGGGCTTGTTGCCACAGTAGGACTCTGCCACCAGACAGGGAAGCTTCTTTCCCAAACATTAGGGTCTTCTTTACTGCTGGAGGTATTAGTTGGGTGGCCTCTGTGAAGCCTCCACACAAGCGGATACCCACCCCAGGACCTCCACCCAGACTGCAATCCAGATCCAGGGAGGTTAAAGTAAGAGTGATTATCCCCCAAGACTGATCACTGGATCCCCCTACATTTTGCAGGCCATGAGCTGAAGCTGTAACTGAAGCTGCAAAACAGAGTCTGTGCCATGTCTCCTCAGCCACTTCTCACCCCCAGGGGAAGAAGCGGATACGTCCCCCAAATACTGGTCCCCAAATCCATAGGGCACTAACCTCTCACTTTGTTTTAGGCATATTTGTGTTGATAATTCTGGAATTGCCACAGCTGATGGTCTTCTGGGGTTCCTCCAGCTGCTGCTTGGGGCTAAAACCGAGGCTCATGTGGGCCTCTGCTTGTCTCCCAGAATGCTGTGCTGTTGGCTCCCAGAGTGCTGTACTGGCTGCTCCCTGCAGGGCTGCTGGGCTGTTCTCAGTGGGAGGTTAGCTTCTCTGTGTTTTTCTTTGGATGCTGGAGTTCCAGATGTTGTTCAGAGTCGCCTTTTACATGATTTTGAAGTGGAGTGGGAGAGAGCACCTTAGAAGCACTGTTTCTACTCTGCCATCTTGCCTCTGCCCCCATGCCTCAGTTTCTTAATCTGTTCATTTATCATTACTTCCACATTGCTTCCACATTACATACTTCCACATTACACTTCAGTTAGAGATCAATTTTACACTATTTATACACTTAAATCTCTTGCTTCCTTGTCCTATCATAGATGATGCCTTACCAAGCTACAAGCCTGAATTACTCTAAGAATCTACAACCTTCTCTCTTTTTTATTTATTTCTAAACAGAGCTAAAGAAAGTCATAAAATCATGCTGATTGGAGCCATTACAATGGGTTGCATAATCTGAAATCAAAGCTCTCATCAGCAAGGCAATTCTTTTATACCTCCTTAATAAATCTTCTTTCCTAAAATCTAAAGTGAATATTTCAATGCTTTTCATCCATTCTTAAGCTTTTCATAGCATCTTGCAATCCTGTCTAGTCAGCTTATACAACCTGAAGTTTCTGGAACAGGACCCTTGGGAAATTTTCTGAGAGAGAAAGAAGCAAGGTCTTTTGTAGAGCAAGGGAACTAATTTGATCTGCTTCTAAAGATTTGATGAGGAAAAATGTAAACATGATTCATTTAGACTACATGATATAAGGGGTTTGAATAAGAGTGTGAGCAAGAAGGAATATTTTTTAGGTGTATGAGGATCAATGAAAGTATCTTTGTGGCTCGTGTGGCTGACAGTTTTAGAAAGAAATAGGCATTCATTTTCTCTCAAGTTTTGAGAGGAAATTGTCCTTTAGCAGTGGAAGACAGGTTCCAGTAGAGAAACTGATACTCAGCAACTGGAAAATCTGACTGGTTGGGCAGTGCCTCATGCTTCCCCTGCCAACATGGTGAACCATTTTAGGGAGCAGGCAGGAGGGCAAGCAGCTGCTGCTATTTTTATCTTTCCAGTTTTGTGAGTTGATGGATTGAAATGTTTGGCATAGTCTATAAGAGGGTGTTGATAGTAATAAGCAAAGGAAAAAGAGTTCTAAAAGTTCTGCTTATCGACAGGAAGAAAGGCAAGTGTTCAGAAAGAAAGAAAGAGAAAGGGAAGGTGAGAGAACTAATAAGACTTTGCTATTTACCTGGAGTCAGTGAAGTAGTATTTGTGAATGTTTGGAGCAATAGATACCTCATGCTAAATGATGTACAGTGCTCCTTTCCTTCTTAAAAAACTTAGCAATCTGTTTCCTGCTTGTAAGCAAATGTTAGCTGGAAAAATTTTTGTGGAGAGGATGATGGGGAGGAAAGTAGACATATTAAATATTGTTCTCTTTAAAAAAAAAAGTGACAAAGTGTGTCGGGGTAGGACTTCAATGTAGAACTTTCTGAACTAAGTTCAGGCTGGTCTGTTCAACAAAGAAGTGAACTTGGATTCGAGAAGTCCTTGGTTCAAGTCTTGTCTTTGATATACCATGTCACCTTTGGTAAGTACTCTACCATCTCAGTACTTTGGGAAATTCTCTATTACTTGAGTTGGTTGAGGAGGTGCATACCTACATTGGTAGAGTTCCTTCTGGGAGTTTGCCATCCCAATAAAATCACAGGTTAAAAAAAGATGCTTATCTCAACCACCATCCAACATTATTGCATTCATAAGCCATAATTTATTCAATTTATTCAGACCTCCCACAATCAATGAGCAATCACAAAAGTACTTCTATAATTTATGGGTAGTGTGTAAGAAAACTATTCCTATGTCTTTGATCTTCTCAATAAATACACAAATATATACATACATTTTTATATATATATACAAGTCTATATATCTTATGGTGGTTTTAGTGAGTCGAAGCTTTCTTTACAAATTAATGATTTTCTAGTAAAATACCAAAATGTATTCAAGAAATATTGAAGTAATTTAGTTCTGCACTATTCATAAATGTGCCTATTTACCTGTAGCCCCCCAAAAGTTATTATTTTTGTCTTTTGTTAACTTTGCTAATCCGATAAATGTGAGAGAAAACCTCTGAAGTATTTGAATTTACATTTTTCTTTTGTTAGTGATGCTGAATATTCTTTCATTTAGTTTTAGTTGCATTTCCTTTCCTAAAATATTTACTTTAAATATTCTTTGATGATATTTTTTTGGGGGGGAAAAGATCTTAGTCATAAATATTTCATATACAATACATACATATTTCATATAAATTATATACATATACATGTATATATGCATATATATTTATATATGGACACATATATATCCTGCATATCAGATTTTCCAAAGTACTATGAGCTTCAAAAGACTTCTACATGAACGAATTCTCTTCTTATTCTCCCTGAAATGATTTTGTTTTTTCAAAATATTTCAATTTTATATAATACAAATGGCTTTTTATATAAATTATGACCAACTTCGCTCCTTTTTTGTTTAAGAATCCTTCTGCTAGCCAGAATTATGGAAAATAATTCTTTCTACTCTTATTTTAACAATTATATGTATATATATATATATGTCATATTATATTGGACTGAACATTGAGGTCTGTAGTATAAGACCTATTTTTCAAACATTTTTGTCAGACTATATTCTAGTCAATAGAGTCTATATAATACTGAAAAGATAGACATAGGGTTTAGAATCAAGTGACAGAAGAGAAAATGGAGTCACTCATTATAGATATTTTTCTCTACAACTTTGTCTAAGAAAGGAGGAAAAATATAGGGCAATAGGTATCAGGGCTAACTGTATAAAGGTACTGATTTTTAAGAAAGGTATAGAAATGGCTAGGTCTGTAAGCAGTTGAGAAGAACATGAGAGAGAGAGTAAAGATTAAAGGGATAATTAGGAGAGTGGGAAAGAAAAAGATGAGCAATTTTGTGGCACAATGGATAAAGTATCAGACATGGAATGAGGAAAACATCTTCCTGGGTTCAAATCTTCCATCAAACACTTCTTAGGTGTGTGGCCCTGGGCAAGTCACTTAACCTTATTTGCCTCAGTTTCCTCATCTATAAAATGAGCTGTAAAAGGAAATGGTATATCACTGAAGTATCTCTGCAAAGAAAATCCCAAATGGTGTCATTGAAGTTGAATATCACTGAAATAACTGAACAATAGGGAACAAAAAGGAAACAATGTGCTAGGTAAAAAGAAATTTAAAGAGGCAGGATCAAGGATCCATGTAATATGATATTCTTAGGGAAAAAGGGAGTAGTATTCCTTCTTCTATATTTTTTCTCTTCCAGCTTAACTGATGAGAGACAATGATGAAGAAAGAGCTAGTAGGGAACATTACCCGTGAAAAGGGAGATAAAGAAAAGATAAGCTGGAGCAGAACCAAGATGGCAGAGTAGAGATGGCACTTCATGGCGCTCCAGCCCACACCACTTCAAAATTATTTAAAAGGTGGACTCTGAAAATCCTTTGGAGCTCCAGAACTCACAGAATGACACAGAGAAGCTAACCTCCCTCTGAGGATAGCCTGGCAGCTTGACAGGCAGCGGCCAGCTCAGTGATCTAGGAGCTGAGCACAGGACCATGTGAGTCAGAGGTTTTAGCTGCAGGGGGGCCAGACCAGTGGCTGGGTGGAGTGACCTCAGAACACTACCAGCTGTGGCTTTTCCAGAATTATAAACACATAGATGCCTAGGACAAAGTGAGAGGTTAGTGCCCTATGGACTTTGGGACTAGTATTTGGGAAAGTGTCAACTTCTTCCCCTGGGGGTGAGAAGCTGCTGAGGAGCAACTTCACAGCCACCATTTTACATCTTCAGTTGCAGCTTTAGCTCCTGGCCTGCGAACTGTAGGGGTATCCTGCGATCAGTCTGGGGGGTATTTGCTCTTGCTTTAACCTTCTGGGATCTGGATTGCGTTCTGGGGTTGAGGTCTTCAGGTGTGTGACCAGCATGCCAGAGTGGGTGGAGGCTTCACAGAGGCCACTCTACTAACCTCCAGTAGTTGAGAAGACCCTAACATTTGGGACAGAAGCTCCCCTGGCTGGTGGCTAAATCCTACTATGGCAACAAGCCCAAAAGTGAAGTAATGAAGTGGCAACATGCCTAGGTAAAGGAAACAAAATAAACCGAACAATTCAACATTAGACCCCTAATTTGGAGGCAAAGAGGATCGAGGCATGGAACAGGAGGAGTGCTGTAAAGTCATAAATCCTGCACCAAAAGCCCCAAATGAAAATATGAGCAGGTTATAGGCCATAGAGGACCTTAAGAAGGATTTTGAAAACCAAATTAGAGAAGTGTAGGAAAAATTGGGAACAGAAATGAGGAAGGGGCAAGAAAAGTATGAAGAAAAGCCTGACTGAGGAAAATAACACCGTAAAAATAGACTAACCCAAATGGCAAAAGAGGTTCAAAAAAGCAACGAGGAGAAGAATGCCTTAAAAAGCCGAATTTGCCAGATGGAAAAATAATCTAAAAAGCTCACTGAGGAGATTCATTCCTTCAGTGTTAGACTGGAGCATATGGAAGCTAGTGACTTCATGAGAAATCAAAATGCTGTTAAACAGATCCAAGCAACTGAAAGAGTAGAAGACAACGTGAAATATCTCATGGGAAAAACCACTGACCTGGAAAGTAGATCCAGGGGAGATAATTTAAAAATTATTGGACTACCTGAAAGCCATGATCAAAGAAAGAACCTAGAAAACGTCCTTCAAGAAATTTTCAAGGAAAATTGCCCTGATGTTTTAGACCCTGAGGGAAAAATAGGGTCTGAAAGAATCCACAGATCACCTCATGAAAAAGATCCCCAAAAGAAAACTCCCAGGAATATTATAGCCAGGTTCCAGAATTCCCTTATCAAGGAGAAAATACTACAAGCATCCAGGAAGAAAAAATTTCAATATTGTGGAAACACAATCAGAATAGCACAAGACCTGGCTGATTCTACATTGAGGGATTGAAGGGTATGGAATATGATATCCCACAGGGTAAAGGACCTGGTATTAAAACCAAGAATCACATAACCAGCAAAACTGAATATGATGTTTCAGGGGAAAATATGGTCATTCAGTGGAATAGAGGACTTTCAAGCATTCTTAATGAAAAAACCAGAGTAGAATAGAAAATTTGACATCCAGACACAAGAAACAAGAGATACTTGAGAAGGGAAACAGGGAAAAGAAATCAAAAGGAACTCATAAAATTTGAACTACTTACATTCCTACATGGAAAAACAATAAATGTGACTGATGAAACCTTTCTCAATATGAAAATAATTTAAGAGGGGTATACAGTCATATACATACATGTGTGAATGTGTGTATATATATGTTTACATGTATACATGGATAGAGAGCACCGGTCGAATTTGGTGGGAATTGATGATACTTGAGGGGTGAAGTGAAGAGGTGAGAGAGGAATGTGGAAAGAGGAGATGGGGAGAGTGATGGGCGGGGGTAAACTATCTCATGTAGAAGAGGCAATGGGAAGTTGTTGCAGGGGAGGGGAAGAACAGGAAGTCAGAAAGGCAAAACCATATTCTCATTGAATTTGGCTCAGGAATGACATATGTATTAAATGGGATATCTCACCCTGCAGAAGAGTAGGGGGGAGGGGGATGAGAGGGGGGAGGATGTAGGGAAGGGAATCCTGAGGGGCTGGGAGGTTTGAGGTACCCACTGTTGAAGAAGGACAGAATCAAAGTAGGGAATGGACCAGGTGAGGGGTGCGATGGGTGGCAGGGAAATATAGCCTGTCTTTTACAATATATCTATTATGGAAATGTTTTGCATAGCTATACATGTACAACATATACTGATTTGCTTATCTTCCCAGTGGGAGTGGGTGACAAGGGACGGAGGAAATGGATCTTGGATTCAAAGTTTTAAAATTAATGTTTCAAAGACATACATACATACACACACACACATATATATACATACATACATATATATATATATATATATATATATATATATATATATATATATATATATATATATATATATATACTATTCTTAATACTAGTTTGCATGTCACTGGGAGATAAGATGTGCAGGCATTGGGGCACAGAGATTCACCTTTCCCTAATGGAACATTCGAAGGAGGTATGAGGGACGATATGGGTGGCAGCAGATTGGATTAGGGGATATCCTGTGGGACTGCTATTCTGGGGTGATGGGTAGGGGAAAAATTATAACTCAAAATCTGTCAGAAATGAATGATGTAAACCTGAAGTTAATAAATTATTTGAAAAAAAAGAAAAAAAAGATAAGAAATGATAAGAAGGAAGTGAGAAAGGAGAAAGGGGAGAAAAATCCCTATCACAAAATAGACATATATTAGATGAAGAGAATTCAGACAAGGAGGAAAGGGTGGGGAAAATGGGTATCCCAAGAGTCTCATTTCCATCTGCATTGTAGAAGAGAAGCATAAATACAGTGACTCATAACCAATCTCCCACCCATGCCACACTCAAAAATAGAAAGGTACAAACATATATTATTACAAAAAAGTATAATATACATTAAACTAAAAATGGAAAGGACAGGAAGAAGGATGACTTCTTCATTTCTTCTCTGGAGTTATTAATGATATTGATTAATATGAATTTTGTTATGCTTAAATATTTTTGTGTTTATTATTATGATCATTGCATATATTGTTCTCTTGATTTCTTTCTTTTCATTTTGCATCAGTCCCTACAAGTCTTTTCATTTTTGTCTGAATTTTTTATATTTGTAATTTGTTATATCAAAGTGAGACTGGAAAGAGAGGTTGGGACCATGGTATGAAGCCAAAGACAGAAGTTTGTACTGTATCCTATACCTAACAGTTAGTTACTATAGTTTTCTGAGTAAGGCTTTGAAGTGATCAGACCTAAAGAATTAAAAAAAATATAAACACATATACACATAGGTAAGTGTGTATGTATGTGTAATACCAAGTAATCCCACAGTACTTCAATGAGAATCATTCCATGTAGTTTGGTAGCAATTAGGACAACATACATTTTGTTCATTTTACTTATGCCACTGCATGTGTAAGTAGGACAACTTTACAGGACATTCAACCTCTAATGAGACAAAATGAACTTTCAGAGGGTTGAAATTACTGTTTTTATTCTTTCTCTATTCTAACTATTGCTTACCCCTAGAGCTGTACAGATTTCAAAATCCAACTTTATTTTGCAGATGTTGTTAAGGAACAGGGGTGTGAAAGGAATGACTCACCCAAGTTCACAAGTAAGTAAAACTAGCATTCAAGTTCCTTGACTCTTACTCTTGTCAATTCTTCCTACCTGTATTTATGCATTTCCAAGTTACATGCTAAGGACAAAAGTACAGAGCTTTTGAATGGGAAGAACAGTATTTCTTTATGCTACTCTGTAAAGGAATGGTAGTACACTAAGGGCATCAATGTACAACTGTCCATTTGTACACTAAGGGCAACAATGTACAACTTTCCACTTGTCCCTGAATAATGATGATTAGACTCAGGAATTATTTGGTTCCCACATGCATATACTATGTTACTCTCTGGAATAAAAGTTGTCAAAACTTATGATAAAGATGATAATTCAAAAAAAAATTCTGGTGGAGAAAATATTTCTGAAATGTGTCCAACATTCCTTGAAATTTTGTTAAAATAACTTTGGAACTTTTGGATATAATACCACTTTTTACTCAACTATTTAAAATATTTTTTGTAATTATTCAACTTTAATATTTTAGTGGTCATATTTAAAAGCTAAGAAAGGAAAGAGAGATTAATGAAATTGAACTCTGGCGTTTTGGGGAATGGGTGGGGGGGTAGAAATTAAACTGTTGAGAAAACCCTCTTAATTATGCAAAATTTTATGAATCAATCTAAATTAATTTTTCTAGGGATATAAAACAATAAATGATACTCATTGGACTTAAAGTTCTAAAGGAAAAGTTCAGTATTAATAGTCTTTCAACTATATAGGTAACAGAAAGTAAGAAATTATTCATCATTAAGCTCTATCTGTAAGGGGAATTTGTGGTTGATAGCTTTGTTTCTGTTACAATGACAGAACAAATACAATATTTGAGGATTAATTTTCTATTTTTTTTACTTTATCAAATTCTTTATTACTTTCTTGTTTACATCAATCTTTTCTGCAAGATTTTTAGATACTAATTTTCTCCCCGTTTCTCCCCTACTCACCACCCCAAAACAGCAATCCACTGGATATCCCCTCCTCCAATTTGTTCTCTCCCATATCTTCTCCCATACCCTCTCGGTCTTCACAGTAGGGCACAGTGGATCTCTATGCCCCAGTGCCTGTATATCTTATTTACCAGTTTCATGTAAAATAATATTAATAATAGCATATATATATGTATATATATTAAACATTTGATTTTAAAACTTTGAATTCCAGATTCATTACCCTCCTCTCTTATCACCCACCCTTACTGGGAAGATTAGCAATTCAATATAGGTTGTACACATATAACTATGCAAAACTTTTCCATAGAGGATATATTGTAAAAGACTGATTATATTTCCTTGCCTCCTATCCCACCTCCCACTTGAAGTATTCTCTACTTTGATCCTGTCCCTATTCAAAGTGGATGCTTCCAACTTCCCTTCCCCCCCAGCCTGCCCTCCCTTCCATCATTCCACGCTCTCATCCCCTTCCCCCCTACTCTCCTATAGGGTGAGATACACTATTTAGTGTGTATGTCATTACCTCCCTAAGCCAAATTCAATGAGAATAAATTTCCTTTTGCCTTCTTGTTCTTCCCTTCCATTGTAACCATTCTCCCTTGCCTCTTCTATATGAGATAGTTTACCCCATTCTGTCTCTCCCCAATCTCCTCTCATTATATTCCTCTCTTGCCTCTTAATTTCAACTTTTAAGTATCATCCCTTCCTATTAAATTGGTCCTGTGCCCTCTATCCATGTATACCTGTACACACATTTATACACTCAATCATATATGTATTCATGTGCCCATATACCCTCCTATATAGACATATGTATACACATACACAAACACATATACATTTCCATTCCCTTCAACTATTCTCATACTGAGAAAAGTTTCATAAGTTACAATTATCATTTTTTCCACGTAGGAATGTAAATAGTTCAATTTTGATAAGTTCCTTATGACTTATTTTCCCTGTTTGCCTTCTCATGCTTCTCTTGCTTCTTCTATCTAATGTCAAATTTTCTATTCAACTCTGTTTTTTTCAACAAGAATGCTTTGAAGTCCTCCATTACATTGAATGATCAAATTTTCCCCTGAAACATGATACTCAGTTTTGCTGGGTAGGTGATTCTTGGTTTTAATCCCACCTCCTTTGACCTCCAGAATTTCATATTCCAGGTACTTTGATCCCTCAGTGTTGAAGCTGCCAGATTCTGTGTTATCCCGATTGCATTTACACACTTTATAAATTGTTTCTTCCTGGCTGCCTGTAATATTCTCCCCTTGTTCTGGGAATTTTGGAACTTGGCTATAATATTCCAGGAGTTTTCTTTTTGGGATCTTTTTCAGGAGGTCATCTGTGGATTCTTTCAACATCTATTTTGCCATCTGCTTCTAAACCATTAGGGCAGTTTTCCTTGAAAATTTCTTGAAGGATGATTTCTAGGTTCTGTCTTTGATTGTGGCTTTCAAGTATTTCAATATAATTTTTAAAATTATCTCTCCTAGATCTATTTTCCAGGTCGGTGGTTTTCCCAATGAGATATTTCACAGTGCCTTCTATTTTTTTCATTTGTTTGGATCTCTTTAAGAGTATCTTGATTTCTCATAAAGTCACTAGCTGCCATTTGCTCCAATCTAATTCTGAAGGACTGATTCTCTTCAGTGAGCTTTTGAGATTCTTTTTCCATCTGGCAATTTCATTTTAAAGCATTATTCTTATTGCCTTTTTGAGCCTCTTTTGACAATTGAGTTAGTATATTTTGAGGTGTTATTTTCCTCAGTCAGCTTGTTGATTCTCATTTAATAATTTTCTTGCATTATTCTCATTTCTTTCCTCAACTTTTCCTCCACTTCTCTTATTTGATTTTTAAATCCCTTTTAAGCTCCTCTATGGTGTGTAACCAGCTCATATTTTTCTTGGAAATTTTTTGGTGCAGGAGTTCTGACTTCACAGTCTTCCTCCTATTCCATGCTTTGGTCATTTTTGTCCCCAAAATAAGAGTGTAAAGTTGGATTGCTCTGCTTGCTTTGCTCCCTTTCCCTGCTCATATTGCTCCTCAATTACTTGACTTTTTAGCTTTTTGCCACAGTAGGACTCTGCTACCAGACAGAGGAGCTTTGTCCAAATCTCTGGTGTTTTCTCAGCTGCTAAAGGTATTAGTTGGGTGCCCTCTCTGAAGTCTCTACACTCTGGCAAGCTTGTCACACATCCCAGGTCCTCCACCCTAGACCACAATCTAGATCCCCTTAGGTTATATCAAGAGCACTTATCCCTCAGACTGGTTGTTTGGGACCCATACAATTTGCAGGCAAGGAGCTGAAGATGCCACATGGCAGCAGCTGCACAGTTGTGCCACCTCAGCAACTTCTCTCTCCAGGGGAAAATGGCTGGACCACACTTCCGAACATCCTGGATCCCAAAGTCCACATTGCACTGACATCTCACTTTGTCCTTATCATCTATGTGTTGATATTTCTGGAAAGCACCATAGCAGCTGGTGATCTGAAGTCCCTACAGCCAGTGGCTGGTCAGGCTAAAACTTTGGGATCCTTCAGGGAAGGGCTCTGCTCCCAGAGAGCTTTACAGGCTGCTTTCTGCTAACCTGCCAGGCTGTCCTTAGCAGGAGGTTGGCTTCTCTGTGTCATTTTGTGAGGTTCTGTAGCTCCACAGTTTGTTCAGAGTCACCTTTTACATGAATTGGAGGAGGTGGGAGCAGGAGCCCCATGCAAGTCCTGTTTGTACTTAGCTGTCTTGACTCTACCCTCCAATGATTAATTTTCTGCAAGTTAGGTTAACAGTTAAGATATTTAGGAGGATAAGGTAGAAACAAAATTAGAAATCATGTTTCATTCTTAGCCAGATTGATAAAGTGTAGAGCACAAATTAAGCCATGCAATTTGGTATTAATTTTAACAATCTGTTCAAATTTTAAATTAATAAAAGATAAAATATGAGCCCAACAAGAAAAAAACAACCCTCCACATTTATACCTACTAGATTATTACGTATTACATATAATGCATTGACTTCATTTATAATATGTATTTTACTCGAGTAAATTACCAGAAATATCAAAGGAAATTAAAACTCAACCAATGGTAAATGGATACAGTACAAACTGCTAATTAGGAGGAATGTGTTAATATTTGGTAACAGTCATTACTCACTGGACAGAGTACACAGGCAGAGAGATTCATGATCTGTCTTCATGGCCTTGACGAAAAGTCCTTTCAATATTAAAATTATTAGGACAAAAAAAAGAAGAAAACAATTTTGAGGAAGAGAAAGTGAAATGAATTCCTAGATTCTTAAGTTTACTTGGCACTTATGGTGCAAAGTTTAAGATAGCTGATAAAGCTGTGAAGTATGAGAATACTGGACTAATTGCCTAGATGCAAGTGAAACTGCAGTGATGGAGTTCAATGTGCTAAGTGGGAGATTTTGGGAACTTGACAAAATTTTGTTAAATGCTACCAGAACTACATGTGGAGTCTCCATAACTAGATTGTGTGGTGCTGTAGTATGAAACAGGAGAAATGACAAAGTGACAACAGTCTTCAGTGGGAAGAAAGCAGAATTACATTGTTGCTGCAAAATTAAATACACACATACACACATACACATATATACATACATGTGAGTATACATGTACATACACACATATGTGTATACATGTACATACATACGTGCAAAATATCTCAAATATGCTTATTTTCACCTCTAGTCTAACATATCACACAAGATACTATTTCCTAACTGTGTACATTGTAATTTGTTTTCTGTCTCTCCTCATTCAGTCTCATGGGTTTAGTGGTTTCTTTGAATTTTCCCCTAAAGTCTCACCTTCTTTAAGGAGTATTTCCTAAATTTTCAGAACTTTATTACTGTCCCTCTAAGATAATAACCAATTCCTCCTTCATTAATATTTTTGTATGTGATTAGTTTTCCCATTAGATTAAGAGTTCCTTGAGAATAGGAACTGTTTTTCTCTCTTTCTTTTGTATCCCAAATGTATGGCAATTGGTCTGTCACATAATAAGGGCATCATAATTGCTACCTTGTTGAGGAGACAAAATAAATAGCTGAGCTGGGACTCACATTCAGTTCTAATTGAAGATGAAGTACTTGTTGTTCCCAGACTCTTCATCAAATTGTCTTTTCATTTGAGCAAAAATCATGGGATGGTAGAGAAGTAAAAGTGAAAAGCAAAAAGTTTACTTCCTCTGTCCAAAAATTGATTTCTTCGAAATTCAGTTGAGAACTCAGCAGGATGCTTCTTAGCAATAAAAATTGCTTGAATTAGTAGCTTTTCTATGTGCAAGAAAATTTATTATATGTACACAACAATTCATTTCCCCAGTGAAGAAAGTTATCAGTAGAATGAATGGAGGGTATAATGTGGAGCCAAGATGGCAGAGAGAGGTCAGGAGCTAACTTGAACTCTCTCCAATACCTCTCCAAAGACCTTTAAATAAAGACCTCAATCAAATTCTAGAGCAGCAGGAGCCACAAAAGGACTAGCTAAAACAATTTTCCAGCCCAAGACAACTTAGGGTTGTCTCTCAGGAGGGTGATAGTGGAGGGTGGTCTAGCAAAGGTCCTAGCAGCACAGACCATGTCCCAGCAAATCAGTAGGAGGCCTTATATGTGACTGAATCAGCAATGACAATGGCTTATTCTGGAGCTCTTAGCCCACATATGATAAGCGACTTGAACAAGTGATCAGAAGGAGATTAGAGGAGTCTCTTTACCATCACTGAGAGCAAGACTCTGTTGCTCTATACATCCTCAGATTAGAGTCACAGACCTCAGTGGCAGTCCCAGGGTGAGGAGGAGCACCAAAGTTTGCTCACACAGTGGAGTAGGAACCCTCATCGTATTTCCAGGGCAAAAAGGAATGCTTGTGGTTCCTCACAGACCAGAGCACAGGCCAAGGGAAGAGAAAACACACCTCTCTTTAGATCACACCACCTTTGAAGAACTGATAACTTATAGGCCCCAAGGAGTATCTCTCAAAACAGCTGTGTAAAACCCATGAATATTGAAACAGTGCACCCTGCAATGTGGAAGCAGAGACCTACTTTAGCAAATATTTGAAATTAGCAAACAAAAGAAAAAAATTCTGACTACAGAAAGTTATTATAATGAAAAGAAATACGAAAACATAGCCTAATAAGAAGATAGCAAAGTCTCATACAAAGCCCAAAAGAAAAGTATAATTTGCTTTCAATCCATTGGAGAATTTTAAAATCAAGTAAGGGAATCAGAGGAAAATTTGGGAAGAAAAATGAGAGTGATGAAAAAAATAGTCAACAAAAAAGACTCAATAGATTGGTAAATGAGGAATCAAAAATAATGAAGAAAGTGACACCTTAAAAAACAGAATAGGCCAAAAGATAAAAAGGTACAAAAATCCAGTGAGGAGATTTCTGGAAAAGCCGAGTCAGTCAAATGGACTAAAAGAGGCATAAAAATTCTCTGAAGAAAAGAACTCATAAATAAATAGAATTGGTCAAATGGAAAAGGAAGTACAATTCCTCACTGGAGAAAATACTTTCTTAAAAATGAGAACTGAACAACTGGAAACTAAGGATTCTCTGAGAAATCAAGAAAAAGTATCAAATAAATAAAAAGAAAAAAAGAAGTAAGGCCACAATATGAAACATTTCATTAGAAAAAAATTGACCTGGAAAATAGATCCAGGAGAGACAATATAAAAAATATTTGACTTTTTGTAAGTTGTGATCAAGAAAAGAACTTAGACATCATTTTTAATAAATTATCAAGGAAAACTCTCATGATATTCTGGAATCCACTGATCACCTCCTGAAAGAGAACCCAGAATTAAAACTCTCAGGAACAAATTCCTGAACTCCTAAGTCAAGGAGAAAATATTGTAAGTAGCCAGAAAGAAACAGAAGGCACAGATGTGTGTTGGACATGATGAGATGATATTATAAAAAAAATAATGGACGAAGAAGAGTAATGTACTGGAAGAAAAAAAAAAGTAGAAGTAAAATGGGGTAGATTTTCTCACATAAAGGAGGGAAGAATGATCTATAAATGGAGGGGAAAGGAGAAATGAGGGGGAGTGAATGAAGCTTACTCTCATCAGAATTGGCTCAAAGAAGAAACACATACAAACTCAGCTGGATATAGAAATTTATCTTACCCTAGAGTAAAGTAGAAGAGGAAGGAAATAAGAGAAGGAGAAATGATATAAGGGAGGACAGTTTGGTAGAGGAGGTAATTAGAAGCAAAACACTTTTAAGGAGGGACAAGCTGAAAGGGCAGGGGAACAGTCTCATTGGAATTGACTCAAACAAGGAATAACATACACATTCAATTGGATATAGAAATCTGTCTTATCCTACAGGAAAATAGTAGTGTAATCATATAAGAGAAGAGGGGGATGCTCATAGAAGGAAGGGTGGATGGGGGGTAGTAGTCAGAAACAAAATATTTTTGAGGAGGGACAGGGTGAAAGGAGAGAAAGAGTAGAATAAACAGGGGAGAAATAGCATAGAGGGAATACAGTTGGTAATTATAACTGAAAAAATATTTAAAGCAAGTTTCTGTGACAAAGGTCTCATCTTACAAATACATAAAGAAATGAGTCAAATTTATAAAAACAAAAACCATCCCCCAATTGACAAATGATCAGAAAACATTGTCAGTTTTCAGATAAAGAAATCAGAGATATCTATAGTGAAGATATAGATATCTATGTGAAGAAACAACAACCCCAAATCACTACTTATTGGGAAAATTCAAGTTAAAACAATTCTGAAGTGTTACTTAAGATCTATTAGATTAGCTAATAGAAGTGATAAGGAGGATGAGAAATATTGAAAGGGATGTGGGAAAATTCATTGGTGGAGTTGTGAACTGATTCAAACATTATGGAGAGTAATTTGGACCTATGCCCAAATATTTATAACAGCTCTTTTCTTGTGGCATAGAATTGGAAAATGAGGGGATGCCCATCAATTGGGGAATAGCTAAAATATTTGTCTTATATGATTGTGATGGAATACTGTTGTCATAAAAGAAATGATGAAGTGCTCTCAGAAGAAGCCTGGAGAGACTTTCAAGAACTGATGCAGAGTGATATGAGTAGAACTAGAAGAACATTGTACAAGAAACAGCAACACTGTAAGATGATCAACTGTGGATGACTTTGCTATTTTCTGCAATACAATGATCTAGGACAACTCTGAAGGACTTATGAAAAATGCTATCCAGCCTCAGAGAAAGAACTGATGGTCTCTCAATGCAGACTGAAATATGCATTTTGTTTTTTCTTTGTTTTTCTTGGAATTTTATTTTGGTCTTGTTATGGGAATGGGAAGCTGAGGATCTTCCCTACCCCTGGGCCTTTTGATAGGCTTAAATGACTCTGAGAACCTTCCTTGATTTGAAATATACTCTATCCTATAATAGGCTGAATGTGGTCACATGGAGCCTGTGGCGGGAGGCTTGTTTTTCAGGAATGCCCACACCTTGTTACTTTGTGATTGGGCAGTGGGTCAAGAGGGTTGTGGCATTCTCTGAGCCAGGAGAAGACTATATAATCCCTGATTTGAGGCTTTGCTTTGGGGCTCACTTTGAGAAGTGTCGTGTGATTTGACCAGAGGAGACTATTGACAGCCATTGATCCCCTCTCTCCACCCCCCACCCCCCAAGGTTTGAAAACTCAGATGTTGGTGCTTCCCTCTCAATACTAAGTATAGATGTAATGGTCAGACAAATGGAAGCCTGTCTGTTGATATGTTTCTCTATCTGTATTTTTTGTCTGCTTGTAACCTCTGTATTCTCTGAAGTTCAGGGTGCTGACCTTTTCCCCCTGAACTAGGTAAATGACAAATGTTTGATCAAAGCAAGATTGTTAACCCATTTTGAGTTGCTTTCCTTTAGAAAAGCAGATCTAGGAACCCATGCTAGCAGCCATTCTGGGTATGCTAGGGTGCTTTCTGCTATAGGTCTATGATTTCTTTTATAACATGTTTAGTATGGAAATGTTTTGCATGACTACGGATGTATCGCCTATATCAAATGGCTTGCTTTCTCAGTGAAGGGGATGACTGGTGGTAGGGAGACAATTTGGAATTCAGTTTTAAAAGTAAATGTTGATAACTGTTTTTACATGTAATAGGAAAAAATGAAATACTAAATTTAAAATAAAGAAATTAATAAAGAGAGAAAAAAGATTGAAGCACAACATAAATCTTTCTTTGATAGCAGATACATTATTATTGTTCCAAAGTGAGGAAGAGATATATTTCTATGGTTATCTATAGTTGCTTATTGATGGTCAAGTATGTGTGTGTGTATTTAAATTTTTAACATTTTATTTAATGTTTTGAGTTCCAAATTCTATCCCTGCCTCTATTCTGCCTTTCTTCCTCATTGAGATGGTAAGCAATTATGCATAGGTTATATATGTACAATTTTGTCAAGTATTTGCAAATTAGTCATTTTTAATAAGAAAATAAGACAACAAATGAAAAAAGGAAGTGAAACATAGAAGGTTTTTCTGAAGTCATTCTGCTTGTCATTTCTTATAGCACTATAGTATTCTATCACAATCATTTAAAACAGCTTTAGCCATTCCCCAATTGATGAACATCCTTTTGATTTCCAACAACATTTTCCTTTTTTGTCACATTAGAAAATCTGATATCTGTGAGGTGGTACCTCAGAACTGTTTTAATTTGTGCTTCTCTAATCAAAAGTGATTTAGGGCACTTCTTCATATGCCTAAAGATATCTTTGATTTCTTCATCTGAAAACTGCCTGTTCATATATTTTGACCATTTATTAATTGGGGAATGACTTGCATTTTACATATTTGACTCAGT
This sequence comes from Gymnobelideus leadbeateri, assembly GCA_011680675.1. Lineage (NCBI taxonomy): Eukaryota > Metazoa > Chordata > Mammalia > Diprotodontia > Petauridae > Gymnobelideus > Gymnobelideus leadbeateri. The sequence goes on from WOXC01001778.1 coordinate 66,199, forward strand.
TCTAGATATATTTGAGCAATGAGACCTTTATCAGAGATACTGGTTGCAAAATTTCTCCCAGTTTTCCTCTTTCCTTATAATTTTTGTGGTATTAGTTTTGTTTGTGGAAAAAAACCAGTTTAATTTTATGCAATTAAAATTTTATCTATCACATTTTTTACTGCACTCTCTTGGTTTTAGTTTTGTTTGTGGGAAAAAAAACAATTTAATTTTATGCAATTAAAATTTTATCTAGCACATTTTGTACTGCACTCTCTGTCTTCTTTGGTCCTAAATACTTCCCTTATCCATGCATTTGACAGATAAACTATTCCATGATCTCTTAATTTGTTTTCATGTAAATCATGTACCAATTTTGACATTATCTTGGTATGTGGTGTGAGAGCTTGATCTATACCTAATTTCTGCCATAGTTTTTTTTTTTTTTGAGGGGGAAAGGCATGGCAATTGGGGTTAAGTCACTTGTCCAAGGTCACATGGCTAGTAAGTGTTAAGTGTCTGAGGCTGGATTTGAATTCAGGTCATCTTGACTCAAGGGCTGGTGTTCTATTTACTGTGTCACCTAGTCGCCCCATGCCATATATTTTTCAGTTTTCCCAGCAGTTCTCTTTTTTAATGATGAACTTTTGTTCCATAAACTTGGATCTTTTGGTTTATCATATAGCAGATTACTATGGTCATTTAATATAATGTAATTTCTACCAAGTCTATTCCACTCATACACCACTCTATTTCTCAAGTACTATCAGTATTTACACAGTTTGAGATGTGGTATAGCTAAGCCAGCTTCTTTTAACTTTTTATTTTCATTGATTACCTCAATATCCTTGAGTGTTTGTTCTTCCAGATGAATTGCTTAGGTTTCCACAACTTCATACCAGTGTCAAGGATTTTTGTTTGTTTATTTTTACCAATTTTATAAGTGTGAAACTGTGTCTGACAACATCATTTCTAATGGTGTAGTTACTATACTCTAGGGAGGGGGTATATTCACATACTTAAGATTGAAGTCTCTCACAAATGGTAGGATTGTTAATGTTACTTGTAGTTAAATTGTTTAAAAAAGAAAAAAAAAGGAGATCAGACTTCATGTTTCTGCCAAGATAAAAGAACTTCTCTCGACTGAGGCCTTTACAATTTCTATTAGCTTACATCAATGTGGATGAAGGCCAAAATGCTTCTGAATGTTCAGTGAGTTGCTATTGGTGGTTATGCCTATTTTTTTTCTCTTTCTGTGAGGTTTACTCTGCTAAATATTTTTTTTTCTTTTCACATAGCAAGTCCTTTCACCTTCTGGAACTAATAATAATTATGTCTAGAAGTAGGTCATGGTCTAGTAGTTATATGATGACTAATGGAGAAATTAAAAACTCCTTCACAGCTGAAGTAAAATCCAGGGTTAAAAAGCTGAGATGCTGTAGTATAAACATTCAGTCCCCAACAAAAGAATTACATAATGTAGGCCCTTCATGAATTCATTATGTGTCCTACATTCAACACATAAACCGCATGTGCTCTCAAATTAGCAATAGGGCATGAATACTAGCTTAAAATGATTGCAAGGAAATCATCATTCTGTTACTATGTCCCAGAGAGATTTAAACAACAAAACTAAGAGTTTGACTACATTGCATGAATAGAAAATTGTAATTATCCACTCCTCTACCCCATGGGATTTCTTCAATGACTCAGAGATTTTTCAGAAATATAAATTCTTGTAGCACAGGATTTTCTGATTCAGTTATTGTAGAATACCTTTTAACATGTTATTGGAATTAATTTGGAAGACACATCAAGCATATTATCATTTTGGTCACTGAAAAATATAGTCTAGCTTTTAGTCTTTGTGTTGATAAGCCCTTACTGTCCCTGATCCAGAGAAACATGAACTATTTCTTTTGAGACTCTCCATGTCAGGAGAAAGGTCACATTGTTATTAATTAATGCCTGTCATGGCTTAATGCTTTACTGGACATTGTCAAATAAGAGAAGGGTCTTTTTTTTCTAAGAAATAATAAAACGCCCAATTATGTTCTCATCTGGGAAATAATTTCTGATCTTCTAAATGTCTAGTGAAGAAAAGGCTTTGGGGTCAGCATTGCATGCTCAGTATTTGTTTATGTGGAAGGAATTATTGACTGACTTTTGGGTTTTAGAAACAACACCTGTACTTAAAAATACATTTTTTACATCTTGAAAATTTTGCCATAATATTATCATATTTGATTTTTACTTGAAATGGGGACTACTGCTTGGTTGGAGAGATAGAGCAAATATATATGTGTGCATATGCATAGAGATATATATGTATATATCTACTAATATACATCATATGCATATTATATACATACTACACACATGCATATATACATATATGTATTACATACAGAATTCCTTAAGTTTACTCTACCATATACACTATATTAAGTGTTTGGAATATCAATACAAAAAGAAAAATAGCTTCAGATATCAAGTTCAAATTATAAAGGAAGGTAAATAATACATAAAAGGGATCAGAAAATCAGAGACTGCGTGGAAGAAATACTCATGGGAGCAAGATGGAGGGGAGTTTGGGGCCTTATACCCTTGTTTGTGTTTGAAGAAAACAATCCTTTGTATGGGTGCTTATTCAAATATAGGTCTGGAAAGAAGGTCATCAATTGAAAGGAAATTCTATAGGGGTTGCAGAATATTATTTTAAGTCCTTTACTTTGATGACATTTTATATGTGCATATATACATACACACACACACATATATATATATATTTTTTCTACTTTCCTTACTAAGTTTAATTTATCCTAACAAACCACTGATAAATTTAATGTAGACTAGAAGTTTGTCTTTATCCAAAATCCCTATCAATGAAATGCAAGTAGTAGGGAAACTATTTCCACATCAACTTCTTAGGTATTTGTCCTAGTCTTCCATTTTTCATATTATACATGGGCATTCAATTTTAAGAATTTATATGCATTGCCTACATTGGAGATAAGAATAGCAAGTTAATCACGATCATGACAATTTTATGGTAGATTAGGTATTAATTTGCTAAAAACAAACATCTCAATTTCCTTACAACCTTGTAAACAAACAAGTTTCATATTATTTGGTGCCATAAGAACATAGATTTTTACAGTTTACTTAATCAAACCCTATACATTTTCAAATGTGGAGATTGAGGCCCAAAATGGCTAAGTTGCCTAAGATCCCTCAGTTAAGAAAATAGTGAGCTAGGGCTTGATGCTTGATCTGTTGATACCAGGTTCCATACATCTATATGTTTATCAGTTCACCATTTTGGAAACTGAGGTGCATGGAGTATTCAGGGAAGAGTAGCTACTCTGGTGAGGGAGTTTTCTGAGCCCTTTTCAGGGCTGCTCAGCCACTTTTGGTGTCCATCTTCTCCCAACTCTAACATGTGACTCCAAGAAGCTTCAGCATGCATAGTGGACACACAAGGATCAAATAATTTTTGCATATGCGCTAAAACAAATTAAGAGTAAACAATAGGTCTCAAACCCATCAGTGAGTTAGATAGAGGGATGTCTCACATAATCATGTGAAAACTTCCCCTATTGGAATGTATGGATGAGAACAATTTTTTCCAGTGGTCATGAAGGCAGCATGACTGAAAATATCTGAACAGCAATGAAATGAAATGTTTTTTTTGGGGGGCAGTCCATTAATTTGGAAAATTTACCAAATATTTGACTTTTTTGCCCTTTTATTTTTTTGAGGGCAATTGGGGTTGATTTGACCAAGGTCACATGGCAAGTTTTTTTTTTTTTTTTGTTAAATGTCTGAGGCTGGATTTGAACTCAGATCCTCCTGACTCCAGCGCCAGTGCTCTATTCACTGTATTACCTAGCTGCCCCAATTATTTGATATTTTGACTGCATTTCATTAATTTGTTTTAATTAACATAGAAAAAAGCCTGATTCTCTGATCTGGGAGATTTAGAGATTCTCACATAAACTTTCAAAAGGAGTATACTCTGTAGCAGTTAACTATGCAAAAATAACATATAGCTCTCCAATTCCATAAACACTATTTTAATGTTATGCAAAATAAATGCTCAATAATATTTTCTTTTTAAATAAATGCTGGAATACTATGCTAGGTATATAAAGTCAAAAATAAAATAATTTCTGCCTTCAGGTAGCTTACATTCTACTCTATTTTTGGATTATTGTTGAAAATTGGATACACTCACACATTCTAGGAATACAACACACAATGATTATGTCTTTTTAAGACTTGGAAATCTCTCAAATGCACATTAAAACAATCTAGAGAAGGAACATTAAACACTTCTTGTGCTTGTATAAAATCTATTGTTACAATTCCTGAATTTGGATAGCAAAATCTACTATTCTACTTTCAAAATAAATCGTAATAGAGGGTAATTAGGGGCCTGTGCCTGCTCTCTATTTAGCTCAGACTTTACTGGTACACTGGCGGTGTAGAAGAGAAGGCAGCCTCCTTCAATTGTCTACCCATTTAATCTGAGAAAATGGAGACCAAGCAGTCAAAAGAAACCATCCCCAATAGTGAAACTAATCATGAATTTGTTAAGTGCCCTGCTGAAGATATGGAGAAGGAGAAGACATTTAAAAGATATAGAAACAGTGAGGAGATGTTTGAACTGAGCATTTTGCTTCAAAACAGGAATACTGGAGCAGTGATTGGGAAAGGAGGCAAAATATTAAAGCACGTCATACAGACTACAGTGCCAATGTTTCAGTTCCAGAAAGCAGTGGCCCCAAGCACATAATGGCTATCAGTATGCATATTGAAACAATTGGTGAAATTCTGAAGAAAATGATCCCTACTTTGGAAAAGGGCCTGCAGTTGCCATCACCCACTGCAACCAGCCATCTCTTGCTCAAATCTGATGCTGTGGAAAGCTTAAATTACCAACAATATAAAGGAAATGACTTTGTGGGTTGTCTGTTGATCCACGAGAGTTTGGCAGGAGGAATTATTGGTGTCAAAGGTGCTAAAATTAAAGAACTTCCAGAGAATACTCATAAAACTATCAAGCTTTTCCGGGAATGCTGTGCTCATTCCACAGGCAGAATTGCTCTTATAGGGGAGAGTCTAATATGGTTGTGGAGTGCATAAAGATCATACTGAAAATTATATCTGAGTCTCCCATTGAAGGACTTGTACAACCCTATGATGCCAATTTGTATAATGAAACTTATGACTACAGTTTCACAATGATGCTTGATGATCCACAAGGACACCCTATAGGGTTTCCCATGCAGGGATGAGGAAACTGTGATAGAATGCCCACAGGTCATAGTGGGTGTCTTATGCCCCCATCTAGAAGAGATTATGATGATATGAGCCCTCACGGAGGACTGCCACCACCTCCTCCTGGACGTGGTGGAAGGGGTGGTAGTGGAGCTCGAAATTTTCCTCTTCCTTCAACGACACAACCTAGAGAAAGAGATCTTATGGCTCATGACAGAAGAGGAAGACCTAGTGACTGTTATGATAGCATGGTTGTTTTTAGTGCTGATGAGATTTGGGACTCTGCTATAGGCACATGGAGTCCTTCCGAATGGCAGATTGCTTAGGAACCAAAAGTTGAGTACTATGAATTTATGGGTGGTTCTGGATATTACTTCTGTGCAGGGGATGTGGCTCATAAGATGATCTGGGTGGACCCATTATTATAACACAAGTAACTATTCTCAAAGATTTGGTTAGATCAATTATTGGCAAAGGTGGTCAGTGAATCAAGCAAAGATGTCATAAATCTGGAGCATCAATCAAAATTGATGGGCCTTTGGAAGGCTCTAAGGATGAATTTATTTTCATTACAGGAACACAGAACCAGATATGCACAGTATTTACTGCAAAACAGTGTGAAGCAGTAAGCAGATGTTGAAGGATTCTAATGCAAGATTTTTTTTTTTCTGGAAAGTTTTTCTGATACTAGTGAAGAACTGAAAGAATCCTGCATCCTTTTTTTTTTTTTATCTGTTTCTGTTTAAAAAGCCAATATTCCTCTGCTTCATAAGTGTTCTGCATTTGAGGTGTAGTGAAATCTTTGCTGTTTACCAGATGTAATATTTTAGTTCTGTACAAACTGGGCAGGGGGGAGGGAAGCATGCAAAACTAACATTGGAATTTTTTTTTTCTTTTTGTAGGGCAATTGCGGTTAAGTAACTTGCCCAAGGTCACACGGCTAGGTTTTTTTGTTTGTGTGTCTGAGGCCGGATGCGAACTCAGGTCGTTCTGACTCCAGGGCCCACGCTCTACTCACTGGGCCACCTAGCCGCCCCAACATTGGAATTTTGAAACAGTAATAGAGAGAGTGAATTTTAATTTTGTTCATTGTTGGTGGTAAAAATAATAAGTTTTTCCTCTCCTGTAACTATTTTGAACACCTTGCTTTGTGGTCACTATATATATATATATATATATATATATATATATATTTTTTTTTTTTTGGGGGGGGATGGGACAGGTGAGAAAGAGTATCAGTTATCCACCTATCCCTGGCATCCATTCAGAGCATTGTGCAGAATGTAATGTTCTATTGAAAGAAATGTCTTATGATTTTTAAAATAACTTTAGTGAACCTAAAATATTGTAATTATTACTACATTTAGCATTCTGTAGTAATCTATGTGTGCAACTCAAAAAAAGGGCCATAAAATTTGCTCTATGAAATATTTTGCTGTGATTTATCTTTATAGCCAGACAATATAGGGGACAATAAGAAATAATTTTTCTCATTATTCATATCCCTTCCACAAAATTTAGCTAGATGAATATATTATTTGGCCATATAGACAAAAACAAATACAGAATGGTTTATGGAAATACAGATGCAAAGAGATTCACAGTAAATTTTTATTCCCTAATGATGAGAGCCTAGAATAATATGAAGCATGCTTTCTGCATTACATGTTCCATTCTTCTGTGTAGTGTGTAGACTATTTATTATAGAAATATAGAAATTAAATTGCCCTCATAAGGGAAAAATATTACTACTTCTATTGCTTTCAATTCGATTCCAAACCCCACTTCCCCTGGAGCCAGTCATTCATATTATTAAAACCAGTATAACTACAATATTTTACCATAGATTTATGCTACTCTCTATAGCTTACCTGGGAAATTAAAAGTCTTTATTATCAGAAATTTTATTTTGATTTCTAACTTAAATGTTTTTTTTCTTCTTCTAGAAATTTATATGGAGCTTTTAAATAATTTTTCTCTCTCAATAGAAGTAAATACCATTAAATTGTCAAACATTTTTTAAATATTATAAGCAAGATAGTGTAAACCAGTTGTGTACATTTTCCCCCTCCTGGGACTCTTGAAGTCAAATATTTCCTCAATGTCTACAGTAGATTTTTTAGTAAAAAAAAGAAAAAAAAACAGTTTTCCACTGAACATACAATTGAAATTTAAAGATATCTATATCTATAGCTAAACATAGGCACATAAACACACAGAGACATGCACACCCACAGTCTTGCTGATTATATCTAATTATTGGAATATGCACATGTTGAATTGATTTACAAAAGAAATGGTATCAACTTATGTTCTTCCTTTTCAATTAACTCTTTGAGCAATACTGTCATAACTTTCACCTCTTAAGAATCGCAAAATGGCAGAAGTGATTCTTTCTCAGCAAATTGCTACATGGCAGTTCTGTGTTTCACAGAGCTTTGCCATTTGTTTGCTGTGTAAAACTGAGAAAGTCAATTATTGTCTCAGAGCAGGCAAAAGGCTCGCAAAGTAATTCAGGTTTACCCAAACACTTTTAAATTTACACATGAAACAGTTTTTAAAACTCATTAACATGTAGCAGACATCCCTTTCAAGATGCTTCACACAGCGATAACATGCTGTTGAAGAAATGAAATTCAACCCAATAATTATCACCAATTTCATTAGCATACTTGCATGAACAATCCAATAGAGGCTGCCTGCCATTTCAGAGTACCTTTGATCTCTTTTTCACAGATTATTAAGAAGGACATTCCATTTTGACTTAATACACAAATACAAAACAAATAAAAACCATCTTGGCACACTACAGTCTTAAATATTTCAAATTCTTCTTCATTTTGAGGGGGAAAGGAAATTTATTTACATTAAGAGGAGAAAACATAGCTGAACTTAGACTGGAGAGAGAAACATACAAAAGTTGGAATTTAAAATTAAATGTCATTCACATGTTATAGGAAATATGTTTCTAAAAAAAGAATATTGAGTATACTTGTTATATGATGGCCTATGTATAGGAATCTTTCATGTTTCCTCCTAAAGAATTACAGTACTTGAGGCCTAGAACTGATTTTTGACATTATCTAGCCTACATGACTATATGATCTATTTATGACTTAATCTACCACCTATGTGTGGATACAGCGTATTTCAAAATGGTTTTACTCCTTCAAAATCAAATGGAAAATCGAAGAAATAGTATACCTTTATGTAATATATATTTGATAAATAACGAGGGTTTTTTATATGTTTGCATCAACGACTCCATTAAATTTATTCACATTTAATTCAATAAACCTGCATTATGTACTTATTAAGTAAATGACAATAGCCTAGGTACTGGAAAAGATAAAATAAATAAGAAAAAAAACATTTATTTCCTATGTAAAACTAAGAAAGTTAATTATTGTCTTAGAATAGGCAAAATGCTCACAAAACAACATCTTGTTGAAGAAATGGAATTCAACCCAATAATAATCACCAATTTCATGAGTATACTTGCGAAGATAAATAAGCAATCAAATCTATATTCACAAATCTGATAGGAGTAAAATAATTTTAATTGTAAAGGACTCCATAGAATGTCAAATTGGAACCACATTTGTGCATAGTAGATGATGACATTTCTCAGTTTGCTGTTATTCATGGTAAAGCATTTTGTTACTCAGAACATATATTCATAATTATACAAAAGGGAGGTGAAAAGAATAGCTTATTATACTCTTTCTGTTGATTTTTTTCAAAAAAAGCATTTGCTTCATACATAACAAGAATTCAACTTTCAAGACTGTCCTCAAATAAAGTGTTTTCCATACACATTAAAATTATTGGAAATTTTGTGACAAATATATTAACAGAGCAAAAATTTTTTCAGTGACCTAATTAATACTGACATCAAAAAAGGAAAAAAAATAAACAATAACAAAAGGAGTATTTTATAGAGCTAGAAAAAATAACAATAACTTTTCAAGGAAGAACTGTAGAAGGGCATTTCTTAATTATCCTTTTGTAAATGAAAGTGAGATGATATGAAGGTTAAAGTTTATAGTGAACCAAGACTGTCACAGAATGTACAATTACACTATCAGAGAGTGTCATTTTAACTTTGAAAAATCTGAAGATTCACACTTCCAGTGGCACTGGTAGTAATTTCTCTGGAATAGCAGTGGTGAGCAGGAACTGAGAGAAAACAAAACAAAACAAAACAAAACAAAACAACACACTAATCACACCAAAGAAAGATTGCTTTAGAGTGCAGCAGAGAACTAAAGAGAACATAACAGGGATGCTACAAAGGGAGAAACATATTTTCATATAATTAGAAACTTGGAATTAACCTTGGCTACATATGCTCTCTAAGCTTGAGCCCATTATGCTCTATATGTGTTTGTTGGAGAATGGGACTGAGATTTTTTTCAAGGGTGTTTTTGTACCAACTGATTCTGCATTAGTAAATATTACTTTCTATATAGTGAATATAGTGAATAAAGTAAATATTACTTTCTATAAGGTTATAGTACAGCTGGATAACAATCAATGGGAGCAAACACATGCATGCACGGAGTCTGGGAGAAATACTATTAAGATTGAATTATTAATTGATGTATAGAATTTTGAAATGAGATCAAGCATACCCAGTTATTTGGGCGTTCTCCCGGAAAGACTACAATGGCAGCAGAGAGGAATACTACATTCACACTTTAGTAAGGCAGAAAGAGTACAGATAAAAAAGGTGAAAGGCAAAAGAACATATAGCCAGATAGTGTGGGGGAACCTTATGTGGTGGTAGGAGATAGGCAGTGTGAAAAAGAGAATGGAGAGAGAGAAAGTGACTAAAAGAAACCCATGTAATCATGGGTTAGAGATGGGAACATTTAGTTAAAAGGATACATGGAAATGCAGATGTGCTCAGGGGCAGGATTTTGGTAATTATTTTTATAGGTTTTGGTGGAGGATAGACTAACTCTTATCCTTATTGCCTTGGCATTTTCAATATCATCTTAAGGTTGTCAGCAAAACTTTAAAGTTAACATATCCACATCATTTCAAAGTTATCAACACAAAGTTACCAACACTGTTCTGCTGGTGTTATTGTGGATGTCTAGAGCTTATCTCAGGTTTACATATCATAGGACCAAGAGGTCCTGGCAGCAAGGGTTATATGACCTCCTTTAATATAGCACATAGTCTCAATATATAACTTTTTGTTTAACATATGATAGTTTGCAAATTATCCTCTTTTGGGCTTTGGGACAGATATTACTTCTAGTTTCCCCTTTGCAATGTTACTCCCTGCTCTTGTGTACCAGCAAGTACCCCAGCATACCCAGGATGGCTGCTAGCACAGGTTCTTTGATTTTCTTCTCTAAAGGAAATAAACTCAAAAAGGTTTAACAATCTTACTTTAATAAAATATATAACATTTAACTATTTCAGGGGGAAAAGTCAGCACTCTGAAATTCAGAGAGTACAAAGAGAAGTTACAAGTAGACAACACAGACAGAAAATTACACAATTCATCAACAGACAAGGCTTTTAGGTGTCTGACCAATCCTGACATCAACAGCTGCCAAAAAACTCATCTGACCAGATCACACAACTCTTTCCATAAATGATCCCCAAGGCAAAACCTCACCTTAGAGGAGTGTGTATATATATATATATATATATATATATTTCTCCAGCATCAGAAAACATCACTGCCCTCCTGATTCACTGCCTAATTACAAAATAAGAAGAGCTATGGGCATTCCTGAAAAATAAACGTCCCTTAAACAACCTTCTTCTGTTGGGCTCTGCTCCACCCTTCAGCAAACTCTTCCCACATTGTGTGCTCCATATGACCACATTAAGCCTATTGGGGGCAGAGTATATCTGCAAATCAGGGAAGGTCCTCAAATTCACTTAGGCATTTTAAGGGGCAGGGAAGATATTCAAATTCCCTTTCAGTTACATCTTGTTAACTTTATATTGGCTATCTATATGTTAATTGGAGTGGGGGGTGGTGGTCAGTACCAGAAAAAAGATAAAATTGTGAGACAAAGAGGCACAATGCTTCATGATTACCTCTAGTTTCTTGATCCGTGAAGTGCTGTTATTATTACTGGTGGTAGTGTACAGTCCTTCACTTGTGCCCACCTCTTTATGACCCAGGAACCAGAGGAAACCAGGCCCTTCTACCTGTCAATATGTCTTGAAATCTGTCTAGGTTCATGTAGGATGTTTCCATGACTTGTATCCATCTCATCCTCTGCCATCTCCTTTCCATTTGTCTTGAGTCTTTCCCAACATCTCGATCTTTCCCCGTGAGTTCTATATTTTCATTATGTGGCTAACTAGTATTTTAGTATTTGATCTTCCAGCAAATGGTCTGAATTAATTTAAGTATTGATTAATTTAATCACTCTGCTGTCCAAGGCTACTCTTGAATGTCTTCTCCAGCACCACAAATTGAAATCCTTTATTCTGTGGTGCTTGGCATTCCTTGTGTTCATTCCAACAATCACAGCCATGCATCATTACTGAAAATAGTTATAACTTTGGCCATGTGTACCTTTGTCTGCAAGATGATGTCTCTGATTTTTTAATATGCTTTCCAGAGTTGCAATAACTTTCTGTCCAAGGAGCAAATGTTTTTGTTTTATTTTTTTAATTTCTTATCTGCAGTCACTATCTACAAGGATCTTTGAGTCCAGGATATAAAACCTGACACTGCTTCCATATCTTCTCCCTCTATTTGCTAGACAGTGATGGGAACAGTTGCCAAGATCTTACTTTTTTGATAATTTAAGTTTCAAGCCAGCTTTTGTTCTCTCCTCTTTCACCTTCGTCAAGAGGCCGTTAATTCTTCTTCACTCTCTGATGTAAGAGAGATATCATATGCATATCTCAGATTGATGATATTTCTCCCAGCAACCTTAATTTTGGCTTTTGATTCATCTGGCCTGGCATTTCACAGAAACAGCAGAAACTGGCCTTTGGGCATGGGAGTTGGAAGAAGGACTCCATAAAGATTGATATAGAAAAAAACAAGGAAATTTGGCTCTATGGATAATGATATACCTTCTAGTTTTAAATCAATGTTGATATATCCTAAATTTTTTATATATGAAAATATGTATTATCTATGCTGAAAAATTTCAATTTACCATTGAAATAGATAATTTTCCATCCTTCTGATCAACTGAACCAAATGAGGGGCAGTAAGGGATAAAACTGTATCACTTTGAAGTCAAAGGTAAGCTATTTAATAAATCTTTATAAATAGAAAGCAAAAACTAATAAGCGTCAAAATATTTTCTAGATTAGAGCAAAAAAGGAACTATCCTCAGTCAACTAACCACATACATAGATAATAGGTAGGATCTGTAAAGTTCATTGATAAAGTTCAGATATTTCTTGGAAATAAATGATTTGTTTGATTTACAAATCTCTTTAAATATCTCAAGAACAATAGTGCACATTTATAGTGTTTCAGGCTTATAAACATCTTCCCAAAACAGCTTTGTGAAATAATGCAATAATTTTGTATCTGTTTTCAGATCAGGAAATTGATGCTAGGATGGAATAAATGATTTTACCAAAGTTATCCAGATTATCTGTCAGAGATAATATTTGAACATAAGTGTTCTAATTTATAATCTGGCATGTTTTCCCCATACCACACTGAAACAATTGCTTCCTGAGTATTTTCGTCTTTGTATATCACAAGGCTAAACTTATGCTAATAAAACATGAAGAAAATTCATAACTATACCTCACACATGAAAATCTATCTCATTCATTTTTTCTTCACAATCTCTAAATAGTTGAGAATTAGCACATATGGGCATTTTCAGCATCTATTGTCTAGTATGATATTATAGCAAAAAGGTTGAAAATCCAAGCCGCATCTGAGATTCTAATCCAAGGGAATTGGATTGGAATGCAAATTTTGTCATCTTTGAAGATTGGCACTATAAGTGGATATTTCTTTGATTGACTTGAAATGGAAAAGGATTGTAGACAGTTTAGCTCAATTATCTCTTTTTATAGATGAGGGAATTAAGAGCCAGAGAAGAAACAGAGACTGATAAAATTATGGAAGAAAGTTGCAGGGCAAGGATTTAAATTTAGGTTTTCACTCTCCAAGTTAATCCCTTTGCTTCTCTGCTTTCAGATGTGGTTTCATAATATATCCAAAGTCAATAACTTGTATTATGTAATTGAACACTGTATCATATAAACTCCTTAAGAATAGGTTTTTTCACTTTCATTTATTGTATTTGCCTCTTCAGGAACTAGCACATTGCCTGACTTAGTAAATATGTGATGCTTGAATGGTTGATTGAACAATCATTATGGGTAGAAGTAAAAGGCTTATTAAGATTATTGACACTGAGGTATTCATATATGGTACTGAAGATGAAGAGATGGAGAAATGATATGAAGAATTCCAGCATGATCCCCTAAACTAATGTATATATAAAATCCTGATGCTTACTTGATGACTTCATTGTGAAAGTGAAAATGAAGATTCACAGCAGGTTGGTGGAGAAGGGGAATGTATAGCAAAGTTTTGTTGCAAAATAATGTGTAAGGATGGGATTCTGATAATTATCTTAGTAGATTAAAGATAAAAAATATCCATTTTTACATGAGAATGTTATTTGACCCCATCAATCAAAACCAAATGTCAATAGTCTGTAGAGTTCCTTGAATCAAAATCGATGTATAAAATATTTGGTTATATAAATGGAAAGAACTATTTCAAACCAGATAGTGATTCAGAAGTGTCTGGATTTGAGAGGTTGGAGCAAATTTTTTTCCGGCAAACCTCTGAGGAGCAAAGGTAAGATTAAACTGTGACAATAAAATGAGATCCTGAAAAAAGGTTCACAGGTATCTCACAGTAGAAGGTCTAAGCTGAGGGGAGTCCTTTGCAAAAGTTGTTTCTTTTCCCTACTTTCCTTCCAGCATCTGCCATTCCACAGACATGATATAATCTGTTGTTTTGTTTCCTAAAGATTTCCAATACACTGAATTTTTCCACAACCAAAAAAAGTGCAAGTGTTACCCAGAAATGTATATAATTATATAATTAGTTGTCGAGCTTTAACCTTGTCTAAATGTTGAGAATTTTCAAAAGTAGGGTCTCAGAGTGTTTTATACTGAATTGTAATGTTGATAAAAAATAAGCGATCTAAAGATGAAGAAAAGAAAACTGTATAGATCTTATTAAGTCATTTCCTAGGTATTGAATGGACTAATTATTACAATAGAAGATTTCATATAATTTAGATTTAAAGAGTAAAAGAGTTTGAAAGCTTATAAGCTATACAGAGATCGTATATATACACACAATTATACATGTTTAAATTATATAGCTATATATACACATATACATATACATATATGTGAGTGTATATATGTATGTGTGTATGTTATTTCATAAGAAACTCAAAAGGTGTTTGGGCATTACAAGTATAAATCACAGAAAATGAAGTTGACTATATCATAATGGATACAGAAAAAAAGTTACTGATGTGGGAAACAGCTCAGTATCATCTGTATTCAATCATACCATTGACTAGTTAGAGCAAAGGAACAAAGATCAAAATACACATCAAATTAGATGAAAGGATAAAGATGAGAAAAAAATTGTACAAAACTGTAAATGTTTCATCTTGCTCCATTCCAACAAATCATTGATGCCAAAATTAGAAATGGAATAAAACAAAGATACAGATATATAAATGGTGATTTTTCATTGACATTTCTGGCAGAACTTTAAGTGAGGTAAACTAGTCTCTACATTAAGGAGGAAAAAAAATGAATGCTTGCCAAACACAGATCTAGAAGCCAAGGGAAATACTGGTTATAATTCACACTAATGCAAAATGCTAGAAAGAAAGAAGATATAAGACAATCAGGAATAGTACAGAGTGAAAAGCAGTGGAGACAAATCTTTTTTTTTGTCAATATTTTATTTTTTATTTTTTATTAATCAAATGATTTATTAACTTCTGGTTTACATCATTCATTTCCGACAGATTTTGTGTTACAATTTTTCCCCTTTTTTCCCCTACCCACCATCCCAGAATAGCAGTCCCACAAGATATCCCTTCCTCCAATCTGCTCTCTCCCATATCTTCTCCCATACCCCCTTTGACTTTTCCATTAGAGCAAGGTGAATCTCTATGCCCCAATGCCTGCACAGCTTATCTCACAATTACATGCAAAAGAATATTAACAATAGTATTTATATATATTTGAAATATTTAATTTTAAGACCTTGAATTTCAGATTCATTCCCTTCCTCCCTTGTCACCCATTACCTCTGGGAAGATAAGTAATTCAGTAAATGTTGTACATGTCTAGCTATGCCAAACATTACCATAGTAGATATATTGGACAAGGCTGCTTATAATTCTCTCCCACCCATCCCACCCCCCACCTGGTCCATTCCCTACTTTGACCCTGTCCCTCTTCTATAGTGGGTACTTCAAACCTCCCCTCCCCCCAAGAATGCCCTCCCATCAATCATCCCCACTCTCATCCCCCTTCCCCCTATTTTGCTGCAGGTTGAGATATCCCATTTAGTATGTATGTCATTCTCTCCCTGAAGCAAATTCAGTGAGAATGTGGTTTTGCCTTTTTGCCTTCCTATTCTTACTCTCCCCTGTAGCCATTTCCTCTTGCTTCTTCTACATGAGATAGTTTATCCTACCCTGTCTCTCCCCATCTCCTCTTACCACTTTCTTCTCTCACCTCATAAATTCACCCCTTAATTATCATTCCTTCCCAAGAAATTTAACCTATGTCCTCTATCCATGTATAACTGTAAACATATATACACATATTCACACATGTATTCATAGGACCATATACCCTTCTTCCATTATTTTCATACTGAGAAATGTTTCATCAGTCACAGTTATTGTTTTTCCATGTAGGAGTGTACATAGGTCAACTTTTGATGAGTTCCTTTTGATTTCTTTTCCCTGATTACCTTCTCAGGCATCTCTTCCTTCTTGTGTCTGGATGTCAAATTTTCTATTCAACTCTGGTTTATTCCTCAAGAATGCTTGAAAGTCCTCTATTCCACTGAATGACCATATTTTCCCCTGAAACAAAGTACTCAATTTTGCTAGGTAGGTGACCCTTGGGTTCAGTCGCAGCTCTTTTGCCCTCTGGAATATCATATTCCATATCCTTCAATCCCTCAGTGTAGAAACTGCAAGGTCCTGTGCTATTCTGATTGTGTTTTGACAATATTGAAATTGTTTCTTCCTGGCTGCTTGCAGTATTTTCTCCTTGATCTGGGAATTCTGGAACCTGCCTATAATATTCCTAGGAGTTTTCTTTTTGGGATCTTTTTCAGAAGGTGATCTGTGGATTCTTTCAACCTCCATTTTGCCCTCTGGGTCTAAAACATCAGGGAAATTTTCCTTGAAAATTTCTTGAAGGACGTTTTCTAGGTTCTTTCTTTGATCATGGCTTTCAAGTAGTCCAATAATTTTTAAATTATCTCTCCTGGATATATTTTCCATGTCAGTGGTTTTTCCCATGAGATATTTCACATTGCCTTCTATTCTTTCATTTGTTTGTATCTGTTTAACAACATTTTGATTTCTCATTAAGTTATTAGCTTCCATTTGTTCCAGTCTAACTCTGAAGGAATGAATCTCCTCAGTGAGCTTTTGAGATTCTTTTTCCATCTGGCAAATTCGGCTTTTTAAGGCATTCTTCTCCTCATTGCCCTTTTGAGCCTTCTTTGCCATTTGAGTTGTTCTATTTTTTAAGGTGTTATTTTCCTCAGTCAGGCTGTTGACCCTCATTTCATACTTTTCCTGCATCCCTCTCATTTCTCTTCCCAATTTTTCCTCCACTTGTCTTATTTGATTTTTAAAGTCTTTCTTAAGGTCCTCTATGGCCTGTAACCTCCTCATATTTTCCTTTGCGGCTTTTGGAGCAGGATTTCTGACCTCATAGTCCTCTTCCTGTTCCATGCTTTGATCCTCTTTGTCCCCAAAATAGGAGCCTAACATTGCATTTTTATGTTTATTTTTTTTTCATTTGCCCTGGCATGTTGCCACTCAATTACTTGAATTTTGGGCTTGTTGCCACAGTAGGACTCTGCCACCAGACAGGGGAGGCTCTGTCCCAAGGTTGGGGTCTTCACAACTTCTGTTTCTTGCAAGCTGGATGCCCACCCCATGACCTTCACCTCTGACTACAATCCAGATCCAGGGACGTTAAAGCAAGAGTGATTAACCCCCATGACTGATCGCTGGATCTCCCTACAGTTTGCAGGCCAGGAGCTGGAGCTTCCTCTGAAAACTGCAAAATGGCCTGTCTCCTTAGCGGCTTCTAGCCCCTAGGGGAGGAAGGTGACGCGTTCCCAAAATAATGGACCCAAAGTCCATAGGGCACTAACGTCTCACTTTGTCCTAGGCATGTCTGTGTTGATAATTCTGGAATCTCCACAGCTGCTGGTGTTCTGGGGTCCCTCCAGCAAGCTGATGGCCAGGCTGCCCTGGGGCTAAAACCGCAGCTTTCATGGACTTTGGCTCGACTATTCATGCTGGGCTGTTGGCTCCCAGAGTGCTGCACTGACCCTTCCTGCAGGGCTGCTGGGCTGTCCTCAGTGGGGAGGTTAGCCTCTCTGTGTTGTTCTGTGGGTGCTGGGGCTCCAGAAGTTGTTCAGAGTCCCTTTTTACATGGTTTGGAGGTGATCTGGGGGAAGAGTGCCTTGGACATGCTGTTTCTACTCCACTATCTTGGCTCTGCCCCCAGTGGATGCAAATCTTATGGAAATCTGAGGTTAAATAGGTTAATTCATATAAATCCAATATTATTCATAGATAAAACTGGAAATAGGAAAACTGATGGAAACAGAGTATGTTTTTATAATTATCTATTTTCATCATCAATATCAATGGATACACTAGATTTGGATTCTAATATATCAGTTTTCTATGTCCATTATATGGAAATGGTAATGTCACCTAGGAAAATGAGGTAATAAGAATGATTCTGCTATAATGTTCAGAGATGAAATCAGTTTTGGAGGCAGCACAAACTTCAAATTATTGATAAATCAAACATTTGACCAAATGTCTTAAGGTAGAGAAAATATCAAAATAATGGGGGAAAAGTATTAATAATTGCTACTCAAAAAGTAATGGAGAAAACCTTAAAAAAATGCCAATCAAATATGCTTACTTTATCCTAAATTTATCATAAAACCTTTCTCAATAATTTATATTTGCATTAAATGTATTGATGAAAATATGAGAAGAGAATTTATAGGTTTTCATGTTATTTTCTATAGTGGACTACATTTTAACCACCACATAATAAATTATGAAATGCAGAGGATATAGTATTACATTCTGCTTGTTTATTACAGAGAATTATTTGATTCAGGAGAGGTAACATAATCCTAAAGATTCTTCTCTAAAAAGGAAGCTTTTATGTTAAGATTCTTTGAAAAATGAAACCATAAAGATAATTCTTCCCAATGACCTTGCAGTTATTAACACCAAGTGAGGCAAGTTTTAGTAGATTTAATTTAACTTAATTTAGCATCAAAGGTCTTACACTGCTGCCAAGGAAGATGTTCTTTGTCTGTTCCTAAAAATTATAGGACCCTAAATATATTCCTCTTTGTTCATGAAATTTTGCTTATTACATTAAGTTCCAAAACATTAAAGGTATCCTAAATATGATCCATGCTTATTCACAATAGATTATTTTAAAAATCAATATAGGAAAATCTCAAACAAAATAAAATGTATTCTTAATATGCTCAATCCCTGACAGTTTTTAATCAGTGTTCATCATTCTTGACCCCTCTTCAGCTTCTAATCATCACAACATTGAGGTGATCTTGGGGTTCCCCAAATAAGGTCAGAGTAAACAAGCTTTGGCACCTCTTACAAAGTGGAGCATGGATGGGGGGTGAGTGTCAGATGTTGATTATTGAAGTTTGTAAAAATAATTATCAACAAATTGGTTACATGTGATGAGTATTTCAACCATAGCTATTCTACTAAGTTACCCGCCTTATATTTATGCAAAACTTTAAAGTTTGCAAATGTTTTTACAGCTATTATTTGCTTTGAGACTCACAATAATATCGTTATGTTATATTTACCATGATCTTCACTTTGTAGATGAAGAAATAAAGGCTTAAAGAGGTTAACTGGTTTGGATATTGAAAATTCCATAGCTTGGTATTGTCATGGACAGGATTTGAATGCAAGTTTTAATCTTTATAAATATATCAAAACATTGTGCAATAATAAGTCCCTGAAGAAATACAAGTACAGGTCATTACTGTCTTATATTTGACCCTGTTAATTATTATATTACCAGGCTTGTTCTCCACATTCCTGTATTTTGTGGTTATTTAAAACCCTGATTCTCTCATGATATATATGCTCTCTCTTTGTTTTGCATCATTGCTATTCCTCATACCCAATGTTCCATCTCCCATTATTGTTTCTCTGTATAATCTATCTTCCACCTCAATTGTTCTTTGTAGAATTTCTAACTCCATGTAAAGCTGAGCTTGTGTCAACTCTTACACAAGGCTTTTTCCTATGCCCCAAGGCAAAGTCTTCTTTGAAATCACTTTGTCTTTATGTACTTTATATTCTCTTTTATGTGAATATTTTGTTTCCCTAGATAAAATATCAGTTTTTTGACTGCTGGGCATGTTTCATTTCTGTCTTTTGTTCCTTCAATGCCTAGCATGTAATAGGTGCTTAATAAATGCTTGCAAGCTGTCTTTCTTCCCCTGGCATTCCTCATCCTATTCCGGGTGTATTTTGCTGCTTTGTGCCATCCATTATCCAAAGCCTCAGCCAGTACTTTTGGCAATATCATCTCCATTTCAGACTAAACAAAAGAAGCATTTATTCCATAAACAAAGAAAAAAGATATAATAATAGGGTAAAAAAAAAAGAAAAAGCACCAGGAAATCAATCACAGATCACAGATCTAGAGGAGGAAGGGATATTAGAGGTCATATAATACAATCTCATTTTATAGATGAGAAAACTCGGGCCCATAGAGCCACATATAACATAGGTTATATGTGGAAGAGATTGGATTTGAATTCAGATTGTTTTATTTCAACACTCTTGTTACTGGACCATATAGTCTATGCACCAAACTTCAAATGTATACACTAACCCAAAGCATCTAGATCTTCCTCCAAATTCAATCAATGCCCAATTAAACCATGTTGATCATAACACCTCTATAGTATTGCATGTAGCTCTAGACAATATAATCTAAGAGGAACATTGACAAACAGGACTGATTAAATAGAGTGACCATCAAATCCCCCTTTAATACCTCTGCTTCTCTTCCATAATTGAAAAAGAATGAAGTCTTGGCTGGGACACTGGTGGTGAAAGTATTTAGTTGTATTTGCCACTCTACATTATCTTGTTTAATTTTGAAGAATCAGGTTAGACCACTGTGGATGCCTTGGAAACATTTTCCTTTCCACCACATTTCTGGAAAATTCACACAATTCCCAGGTGCCAGAGAGGCCTAGTAAGTTGCTATTTTGGGTTCTTTTCCCTGACACTCCAGCCTTACTGCCTACTGGTTCTGCTCTAACACTGCTCAGTTCTTATTCTCTTTTCACCCTAACTAAAGAATTTCAACCCTCTGAATTTGTATCCAGTCTCCTCTTCCTTTTATGTTCTATTTCTGCCCCAATTGATCTTTTCTTCCATCTGTGCCTGCAGAGTATGGCTCTATCCTTCTTCCAAAGTCAAGACCCCTGTTCTAAATTGTATAGACACTCTCCTCTTCCCCATGTAGCTACCATATTTGTTCCTTATCTGCACCCATTAAACACAATCCCATATTTGAGAATATTGTTTCAGTACTAGGAAATTCATTAACGAGCAGAGGCAATATCTATATTTGCTACATACAGATATGTTATCTGTATCTTCCAGCAAACATTCTCAAAGACTAAAACAATACAGAGTACCAATAGACCTCCCTCTAGCTTGATATTGATCTATTAATCAATAGCCTTTGAGTAAGGTTCTTCAACATTCTAAGCATTTACCTAACTCATCTATTATCCAACTCACATCTTACTGTTAGCCACAAGGATAATATGGGTGTTTTTTCCTCGAAGAAGTCTAAATACGGCATAACAAAGATTATTTTTGTATGATTGATAATAATGCATCATAGCATCAGGGATTCATCTTTTTTAGTTTTTTTTTTTTTGGTTTTGTTTTGTTTGTTTTAACTGTCAAATAGCACAATTGAGCTCACTCATTGCTAAACCAAATGGTTGGTGAAATGAATCAAATAACAAGCAATCTAAGAGCCACAAACATAAAAAGAGAGAGAAGCAGTTTTCAAAAGGGGTAGGCATTGCAAAAAGAGGCAGAACCCTGCCAACCCAATAACAAGTGAAATATGTGCCTACTGGGAAATAGCATGTGGTTGCACAACCATTGTTTCAATAACACCACACAAATAGATAAAGATCATTGCTTCATCATGTAATAGGTAAGGACAAAAGCAGTTGTTTTGTTCATAGCATAATTTTATGGGGTTATTTTGTGTCTCAAAAATGATACTTAAAATGATTTTGGGAACAAATCCATCCTTGGTACAAAGCAAAATAAGTAATGTTTCATTGATATAAATTAAATTATTTTTCTGCTTCAAGATTTACCAGATTTATCTATATGACTTTATAAATAAAGCAAAACGTTGTGCAATCACAAGTCCCTGAAGCATTACAAGTACAGTTCAATACTGTCTTTAATTTAACCCTGTTAATTTTTATATTACCAGACTTGTTCTCCACATTCCTGTATTTTGTGGTCATCCGTTTTACTCTTGTATATTCAATATTCCCCTTAAAATGTGATGTAAGTACTCAGATTATTCTTCCTCTTAAAATAAATTACATAAACTCCTTCTCATTTTTATTGTCTTGCCCCCAATTGTAGCAAATAGTTTCTTTTTAAAAGACTTTGCATTACTGTCAGTCAGATGAAAAGACCTGTTCCATTTGACACTAATTTTATACTCTCTGCATAATACTTGACCTTGTCATTAGGTCAACAATAAAATGCCATGAGTGGAATGTAATTTTCTTTACTATAGTCGCATCTGTCCTTCTCTTATTTGTCCCCCAAGGATTACAGGTGCCCTCTATTGTCATCTCTCTGTCTCTGTCTCTCTGTATCCATCTTCTTGTCTGTCTTGTGTCTTTCCTCTGTCTCTCTTTCTGTGTCTCTGTCTGTCTCTGACTCTCCATGATTATTTACTGGCAGATAAAGGTATACTTATCTTTCTTATGCTGGTTCAATTTTACCTTTGATATTTCAAATAAATAGTTTGAGTAATTAATATCAGACCAAGTCATAGACCAGGATGGCATCAAATAAATCTGCAGTACAACTCAAGCAAATATACTTGGGCAATTTATGCAGGACTATTTGAAGCTAACTTTTATTTAATCAGCAGAGAATACTGAGTTGTTTCCATGTGATTTGTAATGAAAATTCTTTTTTTTTTTAATTTTAATTATGTTTTTAGTTCTTAATTCGGTCCTCCTTTTAGCTCCACCTCCACCCACTGAGATTACACATGTGAAGTTATATAAAACATATTCATAAATTAACAATGTTTCAAAAAATAAGCAAGATAAAGAAAATTATGTCTTAATCTGCATTCTGAGTATGTCAGTTCTCCATATGGAGGAGGATAGAATTTTAATTGATAAGTTATTTGGGAGGAGGAGCCAAGAGTGCAGAGTAGAAAAAGGACCTCACTGGACTCCAGCTTCTACCTCCTCCAATACATGTAGAAAATGACTATAAACAAATTTTAGAGCTACAGAAAACACAAAATAACAGAGAGGAACAAATCTCCCACTGTGGGCAGCCTGGCAGGCCAGCAGAAAGGGATATATCATTGAGCTGGGAGCTGAGCCTAGCCCCTCATAAGCAGTTTTGGCCCCAGGACAGCACAGACCAGCAGTGTCCAGAGCAGACTTCAGGAGAGTGAAGCACCAGCAGTAGTGGCAGTTTCCAGATTCTTCAACCCATAAATACCAAAGACAAAGTAAAAGGTCAGTGTAGAACTCTGTTGGAACAAGGGTGTATGAAAGAGTATGCTCCAGCCCCAGCCCTGGGACACTAAGCAATGGAGACCAGTCTGTGGCTGTGACATGTGGCTACCTCAGGAGCTCCTGGCCTGCAGACCAACCAACAATTCAGAGGACAATCACTCTTGCTTTGATCTGTTTGGATCTGGATTGTGGTCTTGGGTGGAGGTCCTGGAGTTTGTGGCAAGGTGTCAGAGCTTGTGGGGGTTGTAGAGAGGGTGGCCTCCTAATTTCTCAGGCAGCTGCAAAAACCTCAGCAATTTAGGACAAAGTTCTCTCCATTCTGAAATCAGAGTTGTACCATGACAGAGAGTTCAAAAGTGGAGTAATTGACTGGCAACATACACAAGCAGAGATAGTGTGCTCTTACCATAGATTCCTTTTTCAGGGACAAAAAAGATCAAAGCATGGAATGGGAGGAAGACAACAACGTCAGAACTCCAGCATCAAAACTCCCAAGAAAAATATAGACTGGTTACAGTTCGTGGAGGAGCTCAAGAAGGATTTTGAAAACCAAGTAAAAGAAGTGGGGAAAAAATGGGAAGAGAAATGAGAATGATTCAAGAAAATCATGAAAAGCAAGTCACTAGGCTGACTGAAGAAAATAACACCTTAAAAATAGACTATTTCAAATGGCAAAAGAGGCCCAAAAAGACAATCAGGAGAAAACCTTTTTTTTCCCCCAAATGCTTTATTAACTTCTGAGAATACCTTTGTAAAAAGCCAAATTTGGCAGATGGAAAAAGAATTTCAAAAGTTACGGAAAAGAATAATTCCTTTAGAATTAGATGGGACCAAATGGAAAAGAATGATTTATGAGAAATCAAGACACTATTAAGCAGATCCAAACAAATGAAAGAAGAGAAGGCAATGTGAAACATCTCACTGGGAAACAAAACAAAACAAAATAAAAAACAAACAAACAAAACAAAAACAAAAACAGCAACAAAAACAAAACAAAAAATACGAAAACGAAAACAAAAAACAAACAAACAAACAAACAAAACACTGACCAGGAAAATAGATCCAGGAGAGACAATTTAAAAAAATATTGCACTACCTGAAAGCCATGACCAAAAAAAGAGCCTAGACACCTTCTTTCAAGGAATTATCCAGCAAAATTGCCCTGATATTCCTGATTTTATAGAACAAGAGGGCAAAATAGAAATTGAGATATTTCACTGAACACCTCCTGAAAAAGATCCTAAAAAGAAAACTACTAGGAATATTGTAGCCAAATCCCAGAGTTCCCAGATCCTGGAGAAAATACTGCAGTAGTCAGGACGAAACAATTTGAGTATTGTGGAAACACAATCAAGATAATACAAGACCTAGCAACTTCTACGCTAAGGGATCAAAGGTCTTGGAATATGAAAATCTAGAGGTCAAAGGAGCTAGTATTAAAACCAAGAATCAGCTACCCAGCAAAACTGAGTATAATTCTTCAGGGGGAAATATGGTCATTTAATAAAATAAAGGATTATCAAGCATCCTTGATGAAAAAAAAAACAGAGCTGAATAGAAAATTTGAAATTCAAATACAAGAAGCAAGATAATCATGATATGGTAAGCAGGCAAAAGAAATAAGGAATTTATTATTTTTTTCTTTCTCAAACTCATTTTTTTTAATTTGTTTATTTTTAGTTTACAAGATTGAATTCCATAGGTCCTTGAGTTTCAAATTTCCCTTCTCTCCCTCTCCCCACCCCACACAAAGGCATATAGTCCATGAGAGGATCTGCAAATACTTTAATATTAGACATTAGCCAAGTTACAAAGGTGAATTGTACTAGATGGGACGAAAAATGGTAAAGAAGAAATAAAACCAAACAATGAAAATAAAAATATCAATTAGTTTGCTTCCATCAGGATTCAAGCTCAGTTCTTTCTAGTTATTTCTCTGGCTGTAGTCATCTCTCTCCTTCATGAGTCTTTCAAGATTGACTTATATCACTGTATTGCTGAGAAGAGTCTGTGAGTATATACAAATTTCTCCTGGTTCTACTCTCCTCACTCAGCATCAGTTTGTATCAGCCTCTCCAGGTAAATATGAAAACCCTCTCTTCATTGTTTCCTATAACACAATAATATTCCATTACATGCATATATCACAACTTGTTTAGCCATTCCCCAATTGATGGACAATTTAATTTCCAATTATTTGCAACCAAGAAAAAGAGATGCTATAAATATTTTTGTATATATGGGTCTTCTTCCCACTTCTATGAACTCTTTGGGATATAACACTAGAAGTGGTATTGCTGGGTTAAAGGGTATGAAATTATTTATAGTCCTTTGGGCATAATTCCAGGTTGCTCTCCAGAATGGTTGGATAAGTTCACAACTCCATGAGCAATGCATTAGTGTTCCAATTAGCCCACATCCTCTGCAGCATTTGTCATTTTCCTGTTTTGTCAGCTTAGCCAATCTGACTGGAGAGATGTGGTACCTCAGAGTTGTTTTGATTTGCATTTCTCTGACCAACAGTGATTTAGAGCATTTCTTAATATGCTTATAGATATCTTTAATTTCTTTCTCTTAAAACTGCCTGTTTGTATCCTTTGACCAATTATCAATTGGGGAATGACTTGTATTCTTATAGATTTGACTCAGTTCTCTGTATATGAGTTACAATTATTGTTTTTCCATGTAGGAATGTAAATAGTTCAACTTTAATAAGTTCCTTATTTAGAGGGGTGGAGCCAAGATGGTAGAAAGGAAGCAGTGGCTTCTCTAAGCTCTTCCGGGAATCCTGTCACTAAACCTTAAAAAGTGAATCTGAACAGTTTCTGGAATGACAGAATCTACTTGGAGATGGATCATGGCAGAATCCAGCCCAGGAAAGTGCCCAGTGGGTGCAGACAGGGGAAGTGTGGAGCACATGGGGTCTGTACTCCTCAGACTTGAGAGCAGAAAAGCAGACTACACCAGATAGAGAAGAAGCCTCAGCCTGCTGACTTACCAATCCCAAAGTCGAATTGCAGCCATCTCACCTGCATCTCATCAGGGGACAGGAGGAATCATTGGACAAGGTAAGAGAGGGCTGGGTCCCCCAGCAGAGAGAGCAGCTTCTCCTGGGACTATCAGCTCCCAGGCTGGAAATTTAGAAATTGCCCGTATCTTTGTCCAGGGGCTAGAATGGCAAAGTAAACTCTAGCTACTCCCTCTGATTCCTCCTTCATGAAGTAGAAAACCCAAAGATTTCTGTCCCACCCAGAGAGAAATCCTAAGATAATGGAAATAGCCTCAGGCTTGAAAGTCATTAAGAAGGGGTGTAACTGAGGCTGCAAGGAATCATAAGAGAAGAGAGGGAGGAGTCCCAACAAGCCCCACCTCATCTGACCAGAAAAAGCCTGCCTGAGCTATACCCCATGGGTATAGAGGCAGAAATCTGAAGTGACCAGACTACCTCACCACCACAGATTACTCTGTGCACATCAGCACACCTCACTAAGACTCTTTTACATCATTCATTTCTACCAGATTTTGAGTTACAATTTTACCCATTTCCCCCCTACCCACCACCCCAGAATAGCAGTCCCAGAGGATATTCCCTCATCCAATCTGCTGTCTCCCATCTCTTCTCCCATAACCCCTTTGACTTTTTCAATAGGGCAAGGTGAATCTCTGTGCACCAATGCCTGTATATCTTATTTCCTTACTATACTAAAATAGTATTAATAATAATATTTATATATTTTTAAACTTTTGATATTCAAACTTTGAATTCCAGATTCACTCACTTCCTCCCTTGTCACCCACCCTTACTGGAAATATAAGCAATTCAGCATATGTTGTACATGTGTAGCTTTGCATAATATTACCATAATAGATATATTGTAAAAGACTGACTATATTTCCCTCCCTCGTATCCCACCTCCCACTTGGTCTATTCCCTGCTTTGATCCTGTCCTTTACAAAAGTGGGTGCTTCCATAATTCCCTCCCCCTCCCTCCCTCTCTTCCATCATTCCCCTTCTTTCATCCCCTTCCCACCTACTCTCCTGTAGGATGAGATATCCTATTTATTATGTATGTCATTCTCTCCCTGAGCCAATTTCAATGGAAATAGGGTTTTGCCTTTTTGCCTTTCTGTTCTTCCCCTCCCTTGGAACCATTTTGCTTGCATCTTCTATATGAGAGAATTTACAACATTCTGTTTCTCCCCATCACCTCTCATTATCTTTCTCTCTCACCTCTTAATTTCACCTTCATCCCTCCCTATTAAATTTGAACTGTGCTCTCTATCTATGTATACCTGTAAACATATATAAACACATACACATATGTATTCATATGACCATATACCCTTCAACTATTTTCATACTGAGAAAAGTTTCATCAGTTACAATTATTGATTTTCCATGTAGGAATGTAAATAGTTCAACTTTGATAAATTCCTTATGATTTCCCTGTTTACTTTATCAAGCATCTCTTGCTTCTTGTATATGAATGTCAAATGTTATATTCAACTCTGGTTTTTTCATCAAGAATGCTTGACAGTTCTCTATTCCACTGAATAACCATATTTTCCCCCTGGAACATGATACTCACTTTTGCTGGGTAGTCATTTAATCCCAGCTCTTTTTCCCTCCAGAATATCATATTCCAAGCCCTTCCATCCCTCACTGTAAAAGCTTACATATCCTGTGCTATCCTGATCGCGTTTCCACAGTATTCAAATTGTTTCTTCCTGGCTGCTTGTAATATTTTCTCCTTGATCGGGGAATTTTGGAACTAAGCTAAAATATTATTAGGGTTTCCTTTTTGGGATCTTTTACAGGAGGTGATCAGTGGATTATTTCAACCTCTATTTGACCCGCTGGTTCTAAATCATCAGGGCAATTTTCCTTTTAATTTCTTTTTTTTTTTAACAAAAGCTTTATTAACTTCTAGTTTACATCATTCATTTCTGCCAGATTTTGAGTTACAATTTTTCCCCATTTTCCCCCTACCCACCACCCCAGAATAGGAGTCCCACAAGATATCCCCTCATCCAACTTGCTCTCTCCCATATCTTCTCCCATACCCCCTTTGACTTTTTCAATAGGGCATGGTGAATCTCTGTGCCCCAATACCTGAACATCTTATCTCCCAATTACATGCAAAATAGTATTAATAATAGTATTTATATATATTTGAAACATTTAATTTTAAAACCTTCGAAATTCAGACCCATTCCCTTCCTCTCTTGTTACCCATTCCCTCTGGGAAGATAAATAATGCAGTTTGTGTTATACATGTATAGCAATGCAGAACATTACCATAGTAGATATATTGCAAAAGTCTGCTTATAATTCCCTCCCACCAATCCCATTCCCCACCTGGTCCATTCCTTACTTTGATCCTGTCCCTCTTCAATAGTGGGAACTTCCAACCTCCTCTCCCCCCAAAATGCCCTCCCCTACTTCATACCCCTCTCATCACCCTTCTCCCTACTCTACAGCAGGATGAGATATCTCGATTAGTATGTATGTCATTCTCTCCCTCAGCCAAATTCAATGAGAATGTGTTTTTGCCTTTTTGCCTTCCTGTTTTTCCCCTTCCCTGCAACTACTCCCCCTTCTTTCTTCTACATGAGATAGTTTACCCTACCCTGTCTATACCCATCTCCTTTCAGTACTTTCCTCTCTCACCTCATAACTTCACCCTGTATGTATCATCCCTTCCCACCAAATTCAACCTGTGCCCTCTATCCATGTATAACTGTAAACATATATACATACATTCACATATGTATTCATATGCCCTATACCCTTCTTCCATTATTTTCATACTGAGAAAGGTTTCATCAGTCACAGTTATTGTTTTTCCAAATAGGAATTTAAGTAGTTCAGCTTTGATAAGTTCCTTTTGATTTCTTTTCCCTGATTACCTTCTCAAGTATATCTTGCTTCTTGTGTCTATATGTCAAATTTTCTATTTAACTCTGGTTTTTTCCTCAAGAATGCTTGAAAGCCCTCTATTACACTGAATGACCATATTTTCCCCAGAAACAAAGTATTCAGTTTTGCTGGGTAGGTGATTTTTGGTTTTAATCCCAGCTCTTTTGCCCACTGAAATATCATATTCTATGCCCT
Source organism: Gymnobelideus leadbeateri (assembly GCA_011680675.1). NCBI lineage: Eukaryota > Metazoa > Chordata > Mammalia > Diprotodontia > Petauridae > Gymnobelideus > Gymnobelideus leadbeateri. The sequence continues at coordinate 95,688 of WOXC01001778.1, forward strand.
TTGATCCCTCAGTGTAGAAGCTGCCAGTTCCTGGGCTATTTTGGTTGTCTTTCCACAATATTGAAATTGTTTCTTCCTGGCTACTTTCTCCTTGATCTGGGAATTCTGGAACCTGGCTATAATATTCTTGGGAGTTTTCTGTTTGGGATCTTTTTCAGGAGGTGATCTATGGATTCTTTCAACCTCTATTTTTCCTTCTGTGTCTAAAACATCAGGGCAATTTTCTTTGAGAATTTCTTGAAGGGTGATTTCTAGGTTCTTTCTTTGATCATGGCATTCAGGTAGTCCAATAATTTTTAAATTATCTCTCCTGGATCTATTTTCCAGGTCAGTGTTTTTTCCTATGAGATAATTCAGGTTGCCTTCTATTCTTTCATTTTTTTGGATCTGTTTAACAGCATCTTAACTTCTCATAAAGTCATTGGCTTCCATTTGCTCCAGTCTACCTCTGGAGGAATGAATCTCCTCAGTGAGCTTTTGAGATTCTTTATCCATCTGGCAAATTTGGCTTTTTTAGGCATTCTTCTCCTCTTTGCCCTTTTGGGCCTTCTTTGCCATTAGAGTCAGTCTATTTTTAAGGTGTTATTTTCCTCAGACCGGCTGTTGACCCTCATTTCATACTTTTCATGCATCCTTCTCATTTCTCTTCCCAATTTTTCCTCCATTTCTCTTATTTCATTCTTAAAATCCTTCTTAAGGTCCTCTATTGCCTGTAACCCACTCATATTTTCCTTTGGGGCTTATGTACCACGATTTCTGACCTCTCAGTCCTCCTCCTGTTCCATGCTTTGATCCTCTTTGTCCCCAAAATAGGAGTCTAATGTTCCATTTTTCTGTTTTTTTTGTTTGTTTCCTTTGCCTAGGCATGTTTCCACTAATTATTTGACTTTTCAGCTTATTGCCACAGTAGGACTCTGCCACCAGACAGTGGAGCTTCCATCTCGAATGTTGGGGTCTTCACAACTTCTGTTTAGGACAAATTGGATACCCACCCCACAACCTTCATCCCAGTCCACAATCCAGATGCAGGGAGGTTAAAGAAAGAGTGATTAACCCCCAAGACTGATCACTGGATCTCCCTACTGTTTGCACGCCAGGAGCTGGAGCTGCCACTGATGCTGCAAAATGGCGATTGTGCCTAGTCTCCTCAGCACCTTTTAGCCTCCAGGGGAGGATGCCTAAGTGTTCCTGCAATACTGGTCCCAAAGTCTATAGGGCACTAACCTCTCACTTTGTCCTAGGCATGTCTGTGTTGATAATTCTGGAATCACCACAGCTGCTGGTGTTCTGGGGTCCCTCTAGCTGGCTGCTGACCTGGCTGCCCTGGGACTAAAACATCGGCTCACATGGACCTGGGTTTGACTCCCCATGTGCTGTGCTGTTGGCTCCCAGAGCACTGTGCTGGCTGCTCCCTGCAGGGCTGCTCGGCTGTCCTCAGCAGGCGGTTAGCTTCTCTGTGTTATTCTGTGGTTGCTGGGGCTCCAGAAGTTGTTCAGAGTCCTTTCACATAGTTTGGAAGTGGTCTGGGGTAGAGCACCTTGGAATTTCTTTTTCTTCTCTACCATCTTGTCTCTGCCCCCCTTCCATTGAATTTCTTGAAGGATGATTTCTAGGCTCTTTCTTTATTCATGTTTTTCAGGTAGTCCAATAATTTTTAATTTATCTCTCCTGGATCTATTTTCCAGGTCAGTGGTCTTTCCTATGAAATATTTCACATTGCCTTCTATTCTTTCATTTGTTTGGATCTGCTTAACATCACCTTGATTTCTCATGAAGTCACTAGCTTCCATTTGCTCCAGTCTAATTCTGAAGGAATGATTCTCTTAACTGAGCTTTTGAGATTCTTTTTCCACTTGTCAAATTTGAATTTTTAAGGCATTCTTCTCCTCATTGCCTTTTTGATCCTCTTTTGCCATTTGAATTAGTCTATTTTTAAGGTATTATTTTCCTCAGTCAGACTGTTGACTTTCATTTCATACTTTTCCTGAACTTTCTCATCTCTCTTCCCAACATTTCCTCTACTTCTCTTACCTGCTTCTTACAGTCCTCTATGGCCTGTAACTAGCTTGCATTTTCATTTGGGGCTTTTACTTTAGGAGTTCTGACCTCCCAGTCCTCCTCCTGTTCCATGCTTCAATCCTCTTTGCCCCCCAAATAGGAGTCTAATGTTGAATTTTTCTGTTTATTTTGTTTCCTTTGCCTAGGCATTTTGCCACTCAAGTACTTTTGTACTTTGTGCCACAGTAGGACTCTGCCACCAACCAGGGAATTTTTGGCCCAAACACTGGGGTTTTCTCAGCTGCTGGAAGTATTAGTTGAGTCCCCTCTCTGAAGCCTCCACCAGCTCTGGCAAGCTGTTAACACACCTCAAGACCTCCACCCCAGACAGCAATCCAGATCCAGGAAGGTTAAAGCAAGAGCAATTACTGACCAAGACCCCCAGACTATTTGCCAGTCCCCATACTGTCAGCAGGCCAGGAACTGAAGCTGCTACATGGTGCCCATTGGCTTCTCACCCCCACAGGGGAAGAGGCTGACACTCTCTACCCACTAGTCCCAAAGTCCATACTCCACTGACCCCTCACTTTGTCCTTGGCATCTACATGTTGATAATTCTGGAAACACAACCAGTGTGGGTGTTCTGGAGTTCCTCCAGCTGGTTACTGGTCTGGCTACCCTGGGGTTACAACCTCTGACTCATGGGGGACAGGGCTTGGTTCCCAGAGTGCTGTGCTGGCCACTCCCTATAGGGCTGCCAGGCTATTGTCAGTGGGAGGTAAGCATCTTTGTTTCATTTTTTGGGGGGGTTCTGTAGCTCCAGAGTTTGTTCAGAGTCTTCTTTTATATAAGTTGGGAAGTGGTGGATGAATGGATCACATTTTTACAAATTTGTTTCTTTTCTCTATGTATTTGAGAAACAAGACCTTTATCAAAAAAACTTGCTATAATCCCCCCTCTCCTTAGTTACCTTTTCTTTTAATTTTGGCTGCATTAATTTGATTTGTGTGAAAACTTTTAAGATTTATGTAATGAAAATTAGCCGTTTTATCTCTTGTGAACCTATCTCTTGTTTGATCATGAACTCTTCCATAGGTCCAAAAGATACTTTCTTCCATGACCCCTTAATTTATCTAGCATATCACCCTTTCTACCTAAATAATGTACCTATTTGAACTTTTTTTTAGTTATGGTGTGAGATGTTCATTTGTGCCTAGTTGCTGCCTGCGAAATTTCTGGTTTTCCCAGCATTTTTAAGAAGTATTGAATTTTTGCTCTAGTAAATGAGATCTTTAGATTTATGAACCACTAGGATAAAGTGTGCATTTAGTTGTATACATTGTTTTCCTCATCTATTCAAATGACAAACCCTTCTGTTTCTCATCTGGTACCAAACTTTTGTGATGATTATTCTTTGTAATATAGTTTGAGACCTGGTTCTGTTGGGCCCTTTACATTCACTTTTTTTTTTGCCTTCTTTATAGTTTTGAACTTTTGTTCTGCCAGATGAATTTTGTTAGCATGTTTTTCTAACTCTAAAAAGTAACTATTAATTTGATTGGTATGGCACTGATTAAGGAAATAAAATTTTGATAGTACTCTTATTTTTATTATATTATTTTTATTTTTATTATATTCTGTTATTTTTATTATATTCACTCAGACCTTTGACATATGAATATTTTCCAATTACTCAGATATACATCTTTATTTGTATGATGAGTTTTGCAGTTATATACACATAATTACTGTGTTTCTTGACATATACACTTCAAGTATTTTATACCATCTGAGGCTCTGAAATAGAGTTCCACTGTTTCTGCTGGGTTTTGTTGGTATTACATAGAAATGATATAGATTTGTATAAATTTATTTTACCTTTTATACTTTTGTTATTAATTTATTAATTGTTTTAAGTAGTTTTTAGTTTATTGAAATGATAGAAAATTTCTCCTACAACCCACCTTATTAAAATAGACATATTTTTTTGCAATAATTATGTACAGTCAAGGAAATCTATGGATATAAAAACATGTATTTCTCATTTTCTACTTTGAGTTTTATAAAACTCCTTTCTTAGAATCCAGTGAGATGAGTAGTTGCCATATAGTTCTTATTTTGCAGATATATTCAGAATTTCAGAAAGATTACAAGACTTATCTGGATATCCAGTGAGGCTATGTCTAAAACAAAAGTCTAATACAAACTTTTTGACTCTGAGACTCTAATATACTTCACAAAAGCTCATATTACTTCTCATTATGAAGTGCAGCACAATATTAAAAAAGTATCTAGCAATTACACAAAAATATTAGTATTTTTGTGTAATTAGAGTATTTTTTTAATTTTTAAAGAAACTCAACAATTATTTTGGTCACATTGATTATTCATAATATACTCATCTGTACCAATAACAGAGAGGAAAACTTTTTTCATATGCTTCATTTAGCCAGTGGCAGGCTTCCTGGTCATACAGGGATCTTGAATATCCTCAGGGCATTTCTACTTTGGGGACTGAAATACATAAGTGAAAAGACAAAGACACATTGACATTCTTCACTATTCTGTATGTCCAGTGGGGCAAAAAAAGAGAGAGAGAGAGAGAGAGAGAGAGAGAGAGAGAGAGAGAGAGAGAGAGAGAGCGCAGCCCTTAGTTTGTGTCCATATTCATTTGCAGTGGCTTAGGGTGTCTGTACTAGGCTCTACCTCATTTTGTCATTGTGTTTGGGGAAAGATGGGAAAGGAGGGAAAGAATGAAACTATCGGTTACACTTTTTCTCTCTCTCTCTCTCTTTTTTTTTTTTTTTTTTTTTTTTGCTTTTTTAGGGCAATTTGAGTTAAGTAACTTGCCCAAGGTTACGAGGCTAGGTTTTTGTTTGTGTGTGTTAAATGTCTGAGGTCAGATCCGAACTCAGGTCCTTCTGACTCCAGGGCCATCGCTCTACTCACTGCACCACCTAGCCGCCCCTTCATTTTTTAAAATGTAATTGATATATTCTGATTTTATATTAGAAACATTTTTAGATTAACCAAGTTTGAAGGTAAAATGGGAATGGGAATTTGAAGATCTTTCCTGCCCTTAAAATGATAGGCTTAAGTGAATTTCAGGACCTTTTCTAATTTGAAAATAGACTCTGCCCCCTAATAGGCTGAATGTGCTCACATGGAGCCTGTGGTGGGAGGCTTGTTTGTTTTTCAGGAATGGCCATACCTTATTACTTTGTGATTGGGCAGTGTGTCACTAGGGTTGTGATGTTCTCTGACCCTGGAGAAAGATATATATATATATATACCCTGAAGTGAGGTTTCACTTTGGGGATCACTCATGGGAAAAGTTGTGTGATTTGGTTAGATGAGACTCTGGCTATTGAGACTCTAGCTATTGAGACCTCCCTACCCCACTTCCTGCTTTGAAAACCAAGATATTGGTGCTTCTTTCTCTGGTAACTGACTAGGTGTGGATGTAATGAAAAGACAGCTGGAAGCCCTGCCTACTGGTCTATTTCTCTGTCTGTATTTTTTTTTTTGTCTGTTTGTAACTTCTGTTCATATTTTATCTGAAGTTCAGGGATGACTTTTTCCCTTGAAGTAGGTAAATGATATATGTTTGATTAAAGTAAGATTGCTAACTCTTTTTTGAGTTGCTTTCCTTTAGAAAAGCAGATCAAAGAACCTTTGCTAGCAGCCATCCTGGCTATGTTACAGTTCTTGTTGCTACAGGAGGGTGCTGGTGTCTCTTATGGAAAAATAAAAACAATGATTCAATACCAGGTAGTGATTTTAACATCTATGTATTAAGCATTTACAGAATTTCATTTTTAAATTTACAGAAATCTATTTCCTTTCCCTCTTACCTCATTAAAAAAAAGAAAATTTCTAAGTGAGAAAGAGAGAGAGAGAGAGAGAGAGAGAGAGAGAGAGAGAGAGAGAGAGAGAGAGAGAGAAAGGAAGAGGAGGAGAGAAAGCAAAGCAAAATGCTTTTAATAAATATGGATTGTCAAGCAAAACAAATTCTCTCATTGAAAATATACAACTATGTATACATGTATTTATGTGCATATATGTGTGTAACACACATATGTCCATACATGAATATACATATATGCATGTATATTAAAATTGTTGATATGTCTTTACTATTTACCTATATCATTTTGCATCTTAAATAAATTGCTTTCCTATCAGGATGTAGCAAGTATATTTCTTTACCAGTTCTCTGGAATCTTGGATGGTCGTTGTGTGGATCATAGTTTTTATAGCTTTCAAAATTATTTATCTTCATAGTAACATTTCATTGTATAAATTATTCTCCTTGTTCTGGTCTTTTAATTTTTTATCAGTTTATAAAAGTTTTTATAATTGCTCATTTTTATAAAATTGAGATTATAACATAAATTGTTTTATGTTTGCTTACTTCATTCTGCATCAGATAATGTGTCTTCCATGTCTCTTTTACAATCTATTACATTAATTTTATAGCATAATATTATTTCATTACATTCATATATCACAACTTATGTATTCCTTAATTGATGGCCACATATTTTGCTTCCATTTCAATATTTCATATGTATTGGATCTTTACCTATTTCTTTAATCTCTTTTGGCTATAGCACTAGTTTTGATTTGGATTGGTCAGAAACATTGCTGGGAGAGAAATAAAATGTGGCCATTCCTGGGCCATTCCCAAAATGGAGACCTTAGAAGGAATTCACTAATGGGAGAAAGGTGGAATAATTTTGTTAAAGTTCCAGGATGAGAAGGCAGGTTTAACTTGATAAAGAAGTCCAGGATGTCTGAGGAATAGCTGGGAGTAGTCAATAGTAATATTATCATGCTCCTTTTTTAGATTAGAGGGAAGCACACCAGAGAGATGAAGCAATTCGCCTTAGGTCAAACTTGGAGTAAATAGAAGAGCTATTTAGATTATCCCCAGAAGCCAAGTCTAATGGTCTTTCCAATAAATTACATTGTATAAACATTTATCCCTAGGGTCAAAATGAGGATAATATTATTTAATAGGAACAGCATTGTATTTGGAGCCAGTAGATCTATGTATCAGCAGCATTTATGCCATGTATTTGATATTATAATAATATAGGCAAAAATAATGAGGGCTTGATGTAGGGTGATGACTATGTAGGTAGAGAAATGGGAATATAAAGTATAAAATATATGTTGTAAAGGCAAAGATTATAAAATTAAGCCAATGATTCAATTATGGTTTAAAAATGATTAGGCTGATGAGGTTAAAACCTGGGAGGATGTTTATCACCTAGACAGTAAGAGTAAGGTTTAGAAGGGTAAGTTTTTGGAGAAAATAATGTTTTTTGTTTGTTTTGTTACATCTATCTGTCTATCTATCTATCTATCTATCTATCTATCTATCTATCTATCTATCTATCTATCTATCTGTGTATCGATCTATCTAGGTATCTGGTAGATTTGAGAGGCTTCAGTTCAAGATGAGGTGGGACTGCAGTTCAAAAGAGAAATTAGGACTAGATATATAGATTTAGGAGCCATTAGCATAGACATAATAACTAGATTTATCAGAGAGTCACTCTGGATGAGTGAATTTTCTACATTGCTGAAGTTTAATGCTTTATACTCTTATGTTTTTATTAGCAATTTTAATGAAATTAAAGTAAGTATAAGAACTTATATACTTTAAAATTATAATTAGAACATTTACATTTTCTTGAAAAATCATGGTTTTTGTGAACATGAGCTATTGTTAGATGTTAGAAAAATCTCTATACTATTGGGCAAAGGCCTGAATGGAAACAGGTTCTCGGATATTCCCTGGAGTTTAGATTTTTGGAAAAAAATACTTGATAATAGATCACTTGTTCATCAATGGCCTCTATCTCGTAAATATAACGACAGATCATCAACTACATTATTTCCTAAGTAAAGGAAATCTTTGTCTTTCTGGTAAGTCAACGGATTATTACAAACCTAAATAATTTCGTTCAAAATATTTTATTTACCATGCATAAAATTACCATAATGTTACCTATTGGGATCCTTTGGCTTGTTATCCCTATTCTCAATATAGCCTATGATTTCTATAGCACAAATACTATGGAAAAATATGTACCATGGCACCATGGGTAGCATGCTGGCTTTGGAGTCAGAAATACTTAGATTCAAGTTTTGCTTGTGGCATATATTTGTTGTGCAAGTTTGGGCATGCAATACATTCAACCTCTCAGTGCCTCCAGGTAACTCTAAGATTCATAGTTACAAATGAGTTATTATATGGAAGAATTCAATATCAAGATTTTGCTATGCCAATGAAGTCAGAGGACTGAAGAAAATAAAATAATGCCATGGGGTATATATCTATATCTATATCTATATCTATATCTATATATATATATCTATATCTATATCTATATGTAGATATAGATAGATATACAGAGATATATAGATATAGATATAGATAAATATATATCTATATATGGATATATAGATAGATAGATAGATAGATAGATATAGATATAGACATAGATATATAGATATATCTATACCATGGGGTATAGATACCTCCTCATCAAGTTGTCATTGCTATGTCTAATACTTTAAATATTTCAAGTTTGAATGAGAAAATGTCCCTTGACATCTTAAGAAATAATGTTTTATGAGGGTTTATTTTATATCCTGCAACTTTGCCAAATTTATTTATTGTCTCAAGTAGTTTTTTACTTGATTCTCTAGTATTCTCTGAGTATATCATCATTCCTGTACATCTCTAATGAAACTCAACAGCAAGAGATAGAAATAGAAATCCCATTTAAAGTCATTGTAGACATTATAAAATATTTGGGAATCTACTTGCCAAAACAATCCCAGAATCTATATGATCACAACTACAAAACACTTCTCACGCAAATAAAATCAGATCTAAATAGTTGGAAAAATATCAATTGCTCGTGGCTGGGTCAAGCTAATATAATAAAAATGACAATTTCACCCAAACTAAACTATATATTTAGTGCCATACCAATCACTTTACCACAAAAACTACTTTTTAGAGTTAGACAAAATAATAACAAAATTTATTTGGAAAAACAAACGGTCTAGAATATCAAGGGGATTAATGAAAAGAAATGCTAGGGAAGGTGGACTAGCTATGCCAGATCTTAATCTCTATTATACAACAGCAGTCATCACAACTGCTTGGTACTGGCAGAGGAGTAGAGTAGTGGATCAATGGAATAGATTAGGCGCAGGAGACCCAGCAGTTAATGAATATAGTAATCTATTGTTCAATAAACCCAAAGATCCCAGTTTTTGGGATACGAATGCACTATTTGACAAAACTGCTGGGAAAACTGGAATACAGTATGGCAGAAACTGGGCATAGATCACTATCTAACACCATATACCAAAATCAAGTCTAAATGGGTGCATGATCTAGGTGTAAAGGATGATACTGTAAGCAATTTGGGAAAGCAAGGAATAGTTTACCTGACAGATTTGTGGAGAGGGGAAATCTTTAGGACCAAACAAGAATTAGAGAGCATTATAAAATGCAAAATGGATAATTTTGATTACATTAAATTGAAGGGCTTCTGTACAAACAAAGCCAATGTAACCAAGATCAAGAGGGAGGTGGGAAATTGGGAAAGAATTTTTACAACTTGTGTTTCTGATAAAGGACTCATTTCTAAAATTTATAGAGAATTGAGCCAAATCAATATGAATACAAGTCATTCCCCAATTGATAAATGGTCAAAGGATATGAACAGGCAGTTTTCAGAGAAGGAAATTAAAGATATCTATAAACATATGAAGGAATGCTCTAAATCACTATTGATTAGAGAAATGCAAATCAAAACAACTCTGAGATACCACATCTCTCCAGTCAGATTGGCTAAGATGACAAAACAAGTAAGTGACAAATGCTGGAGAGGATGTGGACAAATTGGAACACTAATACACTGCTGGTGGAGTTGTGAACTTATCCAACCATTCTGGAGAGCAATCTGGAATTATGCCCAAAGGATTATAAATAATTTCATACCCTTTGACCCAACAATACCACTTCTAGGGTTATATACCAAAGAGATCATAGAAGTGGGAGGAAGACCCATATGTACAAAGATATTTATAGCTGCCCTCTTTGTGGTTGCAAAGAACTGGAAACTAAAGGGGTGCCCATCAATTGGGGAATGGCTAAACAAGTTGTGGTGTATGAATGTAATGGAATATTATTGTGCTATAAGAAACGAGGAGGTGACAGATTTCATAATTACCTGGAGAGATTTATACAAACTGATGCTGAGCAAGAAGAGTAGAACCAGAAGAAATTTGTATACAATCACAGACATACCATATCTGTGATGACCAACTATGACAGACTGGACACTTTTCAGCAATGCAGTGATATAAGTCAATCCCGAAAGACTCAAGAAAGAGAGAAATGCGCCATCCAGAGATATAATTAGAAAGAACTGAGCCTGAATCCTTATGGAAGCAAACTAAATGATCTTTTTCTTTAAAAAAAAAGAAATTATGTTTTATATTTTACTTATGCCAGAGTACATATGCCTGTGTATATGTATGTTATGTATAAACATATATGTGTGTATACATATCCCAGAAGAAGGATGTGACACCTCATCATGCATGAGACTAGAATATAATTAACTCTAATTCCTCTGCATTTCTCATTTAAAGGAAGTAGAGAAAAATTTGTACTTTGAGTGCTCAAGTGAAAATGAAAAAAATCTTAATATAGATCCCTAATCCTAATCAATTTTCCAGTAAAACATACTCTTTTAAAAAACAAAAGCAACCACCAAAACCATTACCCAAAATAAGTTCTAAATAACACCATGAGCCAGAAAATGAATCATTGAGGAAATCTAGAAGCCAGAGAAATGTTAAAAGATATTACCAGATATTAACCCCGCTTGCTCAGGATGATCTTCCACTGTCTTGTAGTCAATGGTTTGTTATCCTCAGGTAAACCTGTGGTTTTGAAATGTTGCTTCACTAAAAGTCCAAAGGGGGGTAGAACTAGTCAGAAAAAAAATATGTTTGCTCTTGTATGCCTGAACTTATTCTTGGTGAACAAAAGGTAAATGTCTAACACCTTTATAATTTTGGGATGATAAAAGTTCTCAGTCACTAAAGATTTTTTATTTATTTGTTTTTTGAAAGCCTGAAGCATCAGTACATGAGAGAAAACCAAGTTTATTTGTTTTTGTTCAACTCAAACCTTAGGACACCTGACTTACTGGGAACTGTTAAAGTAAAATTCAGTGAGCATTTAAAATAGTCCTGTTTACCAGCATTGTACATTAGCACAAGGAATAAAGACTTAATAAAATCTTACCTTTTACATATTTCGCACATGGATAGTTTTTATTGAATAAAGAATGATGTAGTGGGGTGGCTGGGTGGTGCAGTGAATAGAGCACTGGCCCTGGAGTCAGGAGGAACTGATTTCAAATCCAGCCTCAGACACTTAACACTTACTAGCTGTGTGACCTTGAGCAAGTCACTTAACCCCAATTGCCCAGCCTTCCCTGCTCCAAAAAAAAAAAAAAAGAAAGAAAAAAAGAAAAAGAAAGAATGATATAATCAATCTATCAATCAACAGCTTTCAAGTAGTTAGATGTAAAGGACTGTGCTAAGGACTTGAAATAAAAAGAAAAGTAAAAACAGTTCCTGCCTGCAAGGAGTTTACATTCTATTTTGGGTGATAACATAACATATATATATATATATATATATATATATATATATATATATATATATATACAGAGATGTATAACATCTTTTCAACAATGGCGGAAATGAGGCTGAAACAATTATCACACTAAATTTAAAAAATGATACAGTTATCTTGGGCACTGATAGATGGCTGGTCTAGTGTGGAAGATAGATCAGGAAAAGTCTCTTGCAGAGAAAATGGAATTGTTTTGTACATTTAATTAGTACATGAAAAACTATAATTGTTAAACAGGAGGCTTTATATATTGTCCTAGAGAAATCAGTGAATGGAGTTTATAGAGTAGGTGGAGGTGACATGAACGTACATGTGCCCAACAAAAAATGAGGCCTGATTTGGAGCAAGAAAGCCAGTGAGGATATTATGACAATGAGGATGTGGACTGGCCAATGTAGACCTACAGAACATACAACAATATGCTATGCCTTATATGAACTCAAATAGATGTTTGGCAACCCTACTTCCAGAATTGCATAATGGGGAAGAATGGCATTGCCTCCCCCTTCTTTGCTTTCACAAGTGATTTCTGACTCTTTACAATGAACTTGTGGTGTGAAGATGAAGGTTTCTTATTTGGGGCTTGTGGGTCTGCTTGTCTCAAGTCTCTCCACACTCCAGTCCTTCCTCTGTTCAGCCATCAACTTGGCTTTGTTATAGCACATGTTTTTTCATGGCACCCCTGTGCTCAATAACCTCCAGAGACTCCCTCTGTAACCTCTAGGATCAAATCCAAAATCCTCTATTTGATGATCAAAGCTCTTTATAACCTACCACTCTCACATATTCAGGTTTTTTATCTCTAATTCCAGGCCACATACCCTTTGATTCAGTGACATTCATCTTGATGTTTAACAAATAATAAACTGCATATTCTTATTCTAGATATTTTCTCTTTCTGTCTCTTATACCTAGAATTATCACTTTCCCCAACTCCACTTCTTTCTTTCAAGCACTAATTAAAATCCTATCTCTTACAGCAAGATGTTCCCAAACCTTCTTAATTCTAGTGTCTTCCCTTTTAAATTATTTCCTGTTTTGTGATAGCTAGGTGGCACACTGAATAGAGTACCAACCTTGAATTTAGGAGGACTTGAGTTCAAATCTGGCCTCAGACAATTAAGAGTTGTCCTACCTTCCCCCGACAAAAGTAAAAAAAAAATCCTGTTTTTCCTGCATAAAAATGTTTTCTGAACATGTTTGCTTGCTTACTATCTTTCCCCATTCGATTGTGAGTTCCTTGAGGGCAGATACTGTCTATTGTGTCTTTTTGTGTCCCTGGTACAAAGCAGTGCTTGGCAGATAGTAAGTACTTCATAAATGTTTATTGACTGACTGATTGCAAAACCAGAAATAATTGCATACAAAAGTCACAGAAAAAGGAAATCTTTTTCCTCTCCCTAGTGGTTTTTGATTGAAGAAGAAGAAATAAATTGAACCTCAAGACAGTAAAGGAATAAGTTGGACAGCCAAGTATCAATGAATGCATTTACAGCAGCATTTCTTTCTATTTTTTTCCTTTTTGGTTTATTTTTTCATGATCATAGGTGAATGAATACTTGAGGTGGATAGTTCAACTTGCAACTTTTTTGAATTTTGGCTAATCAGATGCACCAAAGTTTCAGCAAGTTGTGTGTGTGGGGCAGAGGTACTTTATGTTTGCAACAGTCAAAATCAATGAGCAGACAAAGTTGAAGAGTAAATTGTTTAACTCAGAGCAGAAGTGGATTGACCTAGCAATTAAGATATAGCATGTTTAAAACAGGGAATGACTTGGCTATTTTTTTATATAATCCCAAAAAATGAATTTGGGAGAATGGTAGGGTATTTTAGTGGTGAACTTGATGACAGCAGTTAATTAGTTTACATTCAATGTTGGGATTAAATGAGCCATTTAAAAGTCTCTGAACAGTTAAAACAATATATTGTTGTAGGCCTAATATAACATGAATTTGCAACATGGATACAGTGGCACTCAACTTCTATAGCTATGGGTCCTCCTTGTCTCCAGAAGGAATCAAATCTGTTCAGGAAGTCTGGGCATGGTGACTTGTAAGTCCTTCTCATATGCAATAATTCTGAAGGGCATTAGCACCATGTCAGTGGAATCCTTAGGTTACCAGAAAGCCAGGGAAACAAAGCCAAGAGTTACCAGGAAGCTACAACAAGGGAGGCACAATTTGAGCCTTGCTTTAACTCTTTTTTTTTTTAAAGCAATTGGGGTTAAGTAACTTGCTCAAGGTTACACGGCTAGTCATTATTTATGCGTGGGTGCTCATTTTCTGAGGCCGGATCTGATCTCGGGTCATCCCAACTCCGAGGCCGGCGCTCTTACTCACTGCGCCACCTAGTCTCCCCTTTAGGGCAATTGGGGTTAAGTAACTTGCCCAAGGTTACATGGCTAGGCTTTTGTTTGTGTGGATTAAGTGTCAGAGGCCGGCTCCGAACTCAGGTCCTTCTGACTCCAGGGCCGGCGCTCTATTCACTTCGACACCTAGCCGCCCCTCTTGCTCTAACTCTTGACCAATGAAATCTGATTTTGTCACCATTTGGGGCCTAACCCATTTGTATAGGCAACTTTGATATATGTTAGTCTTATCATCAGCGGAATGTTGAAGTCTGAATATACTCTCCTTAGGAACTGAAGAATTAATGGATAGTTGACTCCTCGTTTTACTTTCAACTCTAACTTCTCAGCAAATATTCTTTTGTGAAAGCTAATTGATATTGAGGTGAGATAGATTGTTCAAAATTATATTTGGAAATAATCATTGGTTAGGTGATATTAGGAAAATATTAATTAGTGATATTATGTGTAGGATAATATAGTATAGGGACTCATGAGTGATAGTTTTAAAACAAAACTCCCCAAACCTTTAGGATCTTCCAAGCACCATTTATGGGAGGAGTGGCTTTGTTCTGGTGACTCTATATGCTATTTGGAGTTCACAGTGGAATAAGGAAATTGGAAGTCATATGTGCCATAATAAGATTGTGAAGTCAGGGGATCATAGTTGTATAGTCCAGAAGAGTGGGGGGGGGTAAAGTAGGGTGCTGAACTTGTAAGAGGAAGGAAGAGGAAATATCCAGGAGGTGTTATAGCAGTAAAAATGAGAAAAATTGCAAGCTAATCAGCTGGCAGGTGTTAGATAAGTGATGAGGAATCAAAGTTGAATTGAACTTCTTAATGTAATTGATAATTTAAGTGACTTTAAGTATGGTAGAGTCCTTCTTCGGAATTAGAGTATGGAAAGGTATTAGAGCAAAGATAACGAGTTCTGGTATTAATATTTTAAGACTGAAAAGCTAAAAGAAGAGAGAGCACAATGGAATTGAGAAACCTAGGTTCAAATTATAGTTTTAAAATAAGAGCAGAAAGACCAACCCTGGCTGGAGGGACTTTGGGAGAGTGGATCACCAGAAGCTGTGACAGTTTCCAGAATTATCAACCCATAAATGTCAAGGACAAGGTGAGAGGTCAGTGGACTTTGGCAAGAGGGGGTCTAGGAGTGAGGTACAGCCTCTGTTCCCCGGAAGGAGAAAGAGCTGAGGTGCAGTGGCTGCCGCTGTGTGGCTGCTTCTGAGCACCAGGCCTTCAGATTGTACGGGGACCAAACAACCATTCTGAGGGGTAATTGCTCTTATGTTAACCTGCTTGAATATGGATTGCTGTCTAGGGTGGAGGTCCTGGAGTGCATGAGACAGTGGAGGCTTCAGAGAGGGCAGCCAACTAATACATCCAACAGGTGTGAAAACCCCAGTGATTTGGGACAAAGCTCTCCCCTCTGAAAGCAGGGTTGTACTGTAGCAAAAAGTTCAAAAGTCAAGTAATTGAATGGTAACATGAGCAAGCAGAGGAAGCAAAACAAGCACAGCAATCTGACTTTGGATACCATTTTGGGGGACAAAAAGGCTAAAAGCATGGAATGGCAGGAAGACAACAAAGTCAGAACTCTTGCACCAAAAGCATCCAAGGATTTTAAGAAGGATTTTGAAAACCAAATAAGAGAAGTGGAGGAAAAATTCAGAAGAGAAATGAGAATGATGCAAGAAAATCATGAAAAAGGAGTAAACAACTTGACTGAATAAAATAACACCTTAAAAATAGACTAATTCAAATGGCAAAAGAGGCTCAAAAAGTGAATGAGGAGGAGAATACCTTAAAAAGCTAAATTTGCGTGATGGATACAGAATCTCAAAAGCTCACTGAAGAGAATAATTGCTTCAGAATTAGACTGGAGGAAATGGAAGCTAGTGACTTTATGAGAAATCAAGATACTATTAAACAGATCCAAACAAATAAAAAAAATAAAAGGCAATGTGAAATATCTCATTGGAAAAACCACTGACATGGAAAATAGATCCAGGACAGATAACTTAAAAATTATTGCACTACCTGAAAGCCATGATCAAAAAAAAAAAAAAAAACTAGAAATCATCCTTCAAGAAATTCTCAAGGAAAATTGCCCTGATGTTCCAGAACCAGAGGGTAAAATAGAGGTTGAAAGAATGCATAGATCACCTCTTTAAAAAATATCCCCAAAAGAGAACTCCTAGGAATATTACATCTAGGTTCCAGGGTTCCCAGATCAAGGAGAAAATATTACAAGCAGCCAGGAAGAAACAATTTTGATATTATGGAAACACAATCAGGATAACACAGGATCTGGCAGCTTCTACACTGAGGGCCTGAAGGGCTTATGCTACGATATTTTGGAGGTCAAAGGAGCTGGGATTAAAACCAAGAATCACCCACCCAGCAAAACTGAGTATAATGATTCAGGGGAAAATATGGCTATTCAGTGGAATAGAGGACTTTCAAGCATTCTTGATGAAAAAATGAAAGTTGAATAGAAAATTTGACATTCAGATACAAGAAGCAAGAGAAGAATGAGAAGGTAAACAGGGAAAAAGAAATCAGTGTGTGTGTGTGTGTGTGTGTGTGTGTGTGTGTGTGTATGTGTACACATACATAGATATGTTTATATGGGAGGTTACTATTCCTTCTTTCTGCCATGTTACCTTTTAGTTTGTATATACTTAAATATTTTCCTTTGAACATATCGTAGTGGAGAGGGGATAAGATCTGTCCTTGGAATCAGGTAGACCTTGGTTAAACTCCTGCCTATAATGCATGTTACCTAGGACAGACTCAGCAAATCAAATAAATTCTCAGCATCACAGGGAAATCTCTAAGACTATAAGATCCAGAGAGCTTACCAACATGTATTGGTAGATTAATTTTCCACACTCAAGAATTTCACACTATTTGAAATCATAAGTCCAGTCTTTTTCTACTTATACATTTATATTTTGTCTTGATGAAATTAAATTAAACTTCTCTAGTGCATGAAATATTTTATTTTTATAGTCCCAGTGCCTGGCATAGAATCTGGCATATATTAGGTGCTTAATAAGTCCTTGTAGATTTATTATTTAGAATCTCTTAATTCTTTCAAAATTTACCTCTAATGTTACCTCCTACAGAAAAAGTTAATCTGATTCCCTCCCTTTTAAAAGTGCTTAAAACAACAACCTTTTTTCTACTTAATTTTCAGTGTATATTTAGTTTTCTTTCTGAAAGAAATAAAACTCCTTGAGGGGATGAACTGTTGCATTTTCATCTCTATATCACTACTGCATAGCACTGTTCCTAGTGTATAGTATGTGTTTAATAAATGCAAATTGAATTTAATAAATTAATCAGGAGACTGTTGAGGATATAATTTGCTTATATTTTAAAAGAATATTTTGCAAATATTCCCATGTTATTCTTCTGTTAAAGTCATTAAGATTCAGATTAGATATTAATATATTTCGCTGCATTCAGAATTCATTAAATGATTGGACCCAAGGAACGGTTACAGACATTTCAATGTTAACTTGAAAGGAAATTAGTGATGTGTTCTGTCCTACTATGTTTAAAAATTTTAGCAATAATTTTAGTCAAAGTATGTATCATATCTATCAAATTTGCAAAGCTAGAAGGAGAGTTAATAAAATTTGCCTGAATCCAATAATATTTAAATTGGCTAGAGTAGTGGACCTACAAGGTGAAATTTGATATGAATAAACATAAAATCTAAAATTTGGGCTAAAAACCAATTTTATAAATATGAATTGGGGAAGGTTGACTAGGCATCAATTTCTGTGAAAATGACAGAGGGTTTAATGTCCTTTCAGCTCAATATGACTAAATATTGTGTTATGGTAGTCAACAAAACAAACCAAAACAAAAAAGAATTCCAAATCAATGAAATCTTGTACTACCTTAAAAGGGTTATAGTATCAATAATGACAGAGGTGAATGTTCCACAATAGTCTCCCATGTTCTGATAATATATACAGTATTGTGTTTAGTTCTAGGTGCCAGCTTTTAGGAAGGACATTGATAATGTGGAAAACATGCAAAGCACATTGATTAAAGGCCTCAAGATTATGCTATATGAGAATCAGAAACGGGAAGTGAAGCAGACAGGAAGAAACCATTTCAATATTGTGGAAACACAATCAGAATAGCACAGGCCCTGGCAGCTTCTACACTGAGGGATTGAAGGGCATGGAATATGATATTCCAGAGGGCAAAAGAGCTGGGAATGAACCCAAGGGTCACCTATACAGCAAAACTGAGTATTTTGTTTCAGGGGAAAATATGGTCATTCAGTGGAATAGAGGACTTTCAAGCATTCTTGAGGAAAAAACCAGAGTTGAATAGAAAATTTGACATTCAGACACAAGAAGCAAGAGATGGCTTGAGAAGGTAATCAGGGAAAAAAAAAATCAAAAGGAACGTATCAAAGTTGAACCATTTACATTCCTACATGGAAAAACAATAACTGTGACTGATGAAACCTTTCTCATTATGAAAATAATTGAAGAAGGGTATATGGGCATATTAATACATATGTGAATGTGTGTATACATGTTTATAGGTATACATGGATAGAGGGCACAGGTTGATTTTGGTGGTAAAGGATGATACTTAAGGGGTGAAGTTAAGAGGTAAGAAAGGAATGTGGCAAGAGGAGATGGGGAAAGACAGGGTAGAGTAAACTATCTCATGTAGAAGAAACAACAGGAAGTGGTTTCAGGGGAGGGGAAGAACAGGAAGGCAAAAAGGCAAAACCATATTCTCATTGAATTTGGCTTAGGTAGAGAATGACATACATATTAAATGGGATATCTCATCCTGCAAGAGAGTAGGGGGCAGGGGGATGAGAGGGAGGATGATGGAGGGGAGGGAATGCTGGTGGGAGGGGAGGTTGGAAGTACCCACTTTCAAAGAGGGAGAGGATCAAAGTAGGGAATGGACCAGGTCGGGGGTGGGATGGGTGGGAGGGAAATATAAGTAGTCTTTTACAGTATATCTACTATGGTAATGTTTTGCATAGCTGTACGTGTACAACACATACTGAATTGCTTTTCTTCCCAGAGGGAGTGGATGACAATGGGGGAAGGGAATTTTTCTGAAATTCGAAGTTTTAAAATTAAAATTTTCAAATATATACATATATAAATACTATTATTAATACTATTTTGCATGTAATTGTGAGATAAGATGTTCAGGTATTGGGGCACAGCGATTCACCTCACCCCAATGGTAATGTCGAAGGGGGTTTGGGAGACAATATGGGAGGGAGAAGATTGGATGAGGGGATATCTTGTGGGACTGCTATTCTGGGGTGGTGGGTAGGGGAAAATGGGGAAAAAATTGTAACTCAAAATCTGGCAGAAATGAATGATGTAAACCAGATTTTAATAAAGCATATTTTAAGATTAAAAATGCAAGAAAAACTGTTATAATTGAGGGGATTATTAGGAAGTTGAAAGGGAATGGGACAATCTTATTTTCCTTGAATCTGACTGAAGGAGGGAATAGCATACACACTAAATTGGGTATCTTACCCTACAGTAAAATATGGGGGTAGAGGATAAAAGGTGGATGATAGAAGAGAGGGCAGATTAGGGGAGAGGGTAGTTAGAAGCAAACATTTTGGAAAATGGATAGGGCCAAAGGAGAAAATAGGAAATGTGGGAGGTGGGATAAGATGGAGGGAAATATGTTTAGTCTTTCACAATATAACCACTATGGGAATGATTTGGGTAACTACACATAGACAACCTATATTGAATTGCTTATCTTCCTTGCGGGCAGGATGAGGAGGGAAGAAGGGAAAAAATCTGAATCTCAAAGTTTTAAAAACAAATGTTTAAAAAATGTTTTTTATGAAAAAAAGAAGAAAAAAAGTTTTTTATATGCAAGTGGGAAATAAGATATCCAGGCACTGGGGTATAGAAACCGAATTTTCCTGACTAGAAAGTTAGGGGTGTGATGGGGAAGTATATACAAGAGAAAAGATTGGGGGAAGGAGTGTTCAGTAACCTTGCTATTTTGGTGTGGGGGAGTAGGGGAAGTAAGGGGAGCAAAATTGTAAACTGAAAATCTTGTGGAAATGAATGTTGCAAACTAAAAATAAATAAATATGTTATTAACAACAAAAAAGACTTATTAAAATTATGTTAATAATTTGTTCAAAAAATATGCAGGCCAGTACTCTTACTTATGGGCATATATCAGAGAGGAAAGGACAATTTTATCATTCTCACTTTCTCACAAGCACAGTGATGAATGAAACATGTCCATCTATGTGGTCTTTTAGTGATATAAGCCTTTGGGGACAAGACATATGTATATCTGATTCAATAGAACAAGCATTTACTCATATATGCAATAGACACTCCTCTCTAGTTTTAGAATTCCACTCCTTCCTGGTTCTCCTCACATCAATGTGTCCATTCCGTCTCCTTTGCTTGATCTTCATTCGGGTCATTCCTTCTAACTTTAAGTGTCTCAGAGGATTCTGTTCTGGGCCCTCTTCTTTCACTTGGTAATGTCATCAGCTCCCATTGATTTAATCACCATCTCCATGTTCAAAATTCTCAAATCTACCTGTTCTGCCTTAACCGTTCTGCTGATCTGCATTGTTACATCTCTAATTATCCTTCAGCTATATCAAACTGGATATCTAGTAGATATCTTTTTATTTGCTTGCAAATATTATTTTTATTTAAATGTAATTTTTGCAGATGGTAGGTTTTAGATCTTATTGAAGGTAGCAATATTCATGCATTCCATATAGACTTCAAAGGCAGTTTTTGGTTCCTCTAGCATATCTGTCCCAACTTCATCATCTTCAACCACATATTATATCTGAAGCTTCTTGATGCCGTATCTGAGTGGAACTAGTTTAGAAGCTTCCCAGATCAAGCCATGTACCTGAATGCTTCTGACATATTCCTCCAATTTTGCCATTTCTGCCTCATCATCCCAAGGTTTTACATCCAGTAAGATGGAAGACTTGGGAACAATTACAGGTTTTTAAAAAATATTTCTTCGATTCATACTGAGCAAGATGTTCTCTCTGCTTCTTCACTTTCCTCCTCCTCCTTAGACTCAAAAAGATCAATGTCATCATCATATTTGCTATTTGTAGCTACACTTCCTGTGGTATCTTCTACATCAGCAGATACATACTTGCCCAAAGGCTTTTTAATTCCTGGCAAGCTTGCCTTTTGCTTCATAGGACTTAATGTGGTTATACCAAACAGATAGCGTGGTACAGGGCAGCAGGTCATGGGACCAAGATGGCTTCAAATACTGCAATGTCAGCATGGGATAGCACAAGCCCCTCAATGTAGCTCTTGTCCTCCAGGAAGTCGTGGAGGTAATGCAGGCTTCTGGGTGTCTTGAGATCTCTGAAGCCCATGGTGCTGGTAGGAGGGATCTGGAAGAGGAGGGAGTGGGTCAAAGACAGAGGAACTGAGCTAAAGTGGGGAAACAGTGCAACTTGTGAACACTCTAGTGCCAACCACAGACTGAAGCATGTCTCTAGTAGATATCTTGTCCATAACATATAATTTGTCCAAAACTATTCTGGGGTGGTGGGTAGGGGAAAAATGGGGGAAAAATTGTAACTCGAAATCTGGTGGAAATGAATGATGTAAACCAGAAGTTAATAAAGCATTTGTTTAATAAAAGAAAAAAAATTGTCCAAAACTGATCTCATAATCTTCTCCCCTAAGCTCTCCCCACCTCCTTATTTCCTTGTTACTTTAAAGGACAACACCATCCTCTCATTCCTTTAGGCTCACATACCAGGTGTCATCCTTAATTCCTCTTTCTTACCCCACATATACAAACTGTTGTCAAGTCCTGTCAATTTTACCTTTGCAGTCTATCTTGAATATGCTCTCTCATCTCTTCTGATACTACCACAACTCTGGTGCATGCCTTCTTTACCTCTCTTTGACTATAGCAATTGCCTTTTGGTCAGTCTGCCTTTTTTTCACCCCAATTAATCCTCCTTTCAGCCACCAAAAAAAAAAAAAAAAACTTTCCTAAAGCAATGTAAAAGTACATTACTGCCTCCCTATTTAATAGACTCCAATAACTCCATATCACCTCCAGGATCAAATATAAAGTCCTCTTGTCTAATGTTCTTTTATAAGTATTTATAAGTAAAATTCTTTTATAAGTAGCCTCCTCATTTCCATTCTCCTTATACCATATTCTCTGTCACATATTCTTTAATCCAATTACAGTGGCATCCTTGCTGTTCTGCAAACAATGCACTCCATCTTTTGCCTCCAGATATTTTCTTAGGTTGCTCCCATTGTTCTTCCTCTTCATCTCAGTCTACTGGCTTCTCTTTCTTCAAATACTAAATAACATCCCATCTTCTATGGGGAGTTTTCCCCAGTTCCTCTAATTTGTGAGCTCTTTGAGAATAGGGGCACTCCAGCTTCTTTTTGTATCTTTAGTTCTTAGTATACTCAATGTTTGGCATATTGTACATAACAATAAACATTTATTGTACATTATATAATGTAAAATGTACATTTTAATAAACCTGTATTGACTAAATGTCACTATGCTAATTGTTGGTGATAAAAAGATAAATTGAAAAACAAGTTGACTTCTTGGGGTTTACATGTTATGGTAATGTTACAAAATGTAAACTTACATAATACTGCACTTTGGAATGAAGAACTCTAGTAGTTAGGGAGATCAACAAAGGTTTCATAAAAAAAGACAACCCTTTAATTGCATCTTAAAGGAAGAGATTAATCCCATGAGGGCAAATTATAAGACAATGCAATCTAAGCATGGGGAACAGTCATTGTAAATGCAGGAGATGGAGTGTATTGTGTGAGAAATAAAGAGGTCAATTTGGATGAATTATAGAATAAAGGAGGGGGAATAATTTCCAATGGGTTTAGAAAAATAGCTAAACAGATTAATTATTTTTTTCCCCAGAGGTAAGGAAAAGACACTGGAGTTGATGCGAAATTATGGAGCCATACAGAAAATCATGAAGTCAAAATAAACAACTTACCTTTTTTTTTTCAACCTTCTATCTAACTTATGTCACTACAAGTGTGAACTTATGAAACTGACAAAGAAGAAAGCTCAATGGAAATAAAAGATGCACCATATGACTGATGAAATATAAAATTTCAGATTTCAAAAAAATGGAATATAATCTTCAAGGGATGTTGATGTCAAATGGTGTTGACTTCCTTTCTTGGCAAAACCTGAGAATATATTGAAGGGATGGTTAGTGTCCACCCAATAAGAATTACATGACTTTGTCAAGAATTGTGTGCACCATATTTATGGATAGATTCAAGGGAGTTACTTTGTAACTTGTTTTCCCATTATTAAGAAGGGAGAGCTAAATACAAACCTCCTGTTCTCTAACATTGATAGGAGAAGAAGGTTCTATTTTCAATTCCATAAATTCTCATTATTTGCTGAAGATTTAAGGCAGAGGGAAAAAGATGAGTGTTAGTTTTATTTTGCAACTGATTAGCCAACTATTTCCAGTTACTATAGATTTTTTCCCTTTAGTATTCCTAGGTTGAAGATTCAAAGTTTGAAAGCAAAGGTCAGTTTGGAGATGGATCTCACAGGGCATAAAAAACAATTGAAAAAAGAAACAACTTCTAAATGCTTTAAGTAACATCATTAAAATAATTTTCTGCAGTGAGAAATGCTGCTCCTTTTCCAAATTTCTCTTTAATTTGTCTCATAAATTTAATTTGTCTCATAAATTGATCCATTTAGATAAATGTAATAATTGTTTAAAATTTTAAATAACAAAAATAAAGTATATATTTTCTAGAAAAACTTTCATAAGTATTGGACTTCCTTTATAGTAAAATTAGCAACAATAATAATATAAATGTGTGTGTCTTTTCCCAGAATCATTTTATGAGCACATGACACTCTTCTCTCCTCTACCATTCAATATACTATAGTGGTTTCATATTATCTCTAGGATAAACTACAACACCCTCTAACATTCAAAAATACTTCACTTCTTGACACCTCAACCTTTCTAGTCTTCATATACCTAAAACTCCTTTGTTATCCCCACTATCACACTATGTGAACCACTGACATTGGTTGCTATACCTTGCACAGGATACACCATCTCCTTGACTAGGCATTTTCACTGGTTGCCCCTCAAGCATAGAATTCTCTCCCTTCTTATCACTGTCTCCTGGCTGCCATGACTTCCTTCTATGCTTTCTTTCAATAAGATATCTCTTCTGCTTTTCCATTTTAGTAGCTTTCTTCTGAGTTATTTTCCAATTGATCTTGCATCTTACTTGTTTATACATACTTTGCATGTTGGCATCCACATTAGAATATAAATTCCTTGAAATCAGGAATTGACTTTTTCTTTTCTTTGCATCTTCAGAACTTAGCAGAATGGGTGTAGGTGCTTAATATATGTTTATTGCTTAACTGAAACAAAATCTATCTATATAGATCTGAGGATGCTTGGCACAGACATGATAAACCCATAGCAACTAATGAAGTCTCTATGGGAGAATATAGGTTATGAAGATAAGAGAGCTCAAGGCAGAGCCTTAGGGTATAACCAAGAACATAGACAATATAGACAATAGTATATAGAAAATGATCCAGCAAAGCAGATTAAAGAGTATTCAGACAGGTAGGAAGATAATCAAGAGATGGTGATATCAAGCAAATGCTTAGAAAATATATTTCTAGTAAAAGAGAAGGGATAAAAGTGTCAAATTCTTCAGATGAGGCAAAAAAGAGTACTGAAAAAATATCACTACATGTCTGAATTAAGAGATCATCCCGGGCAGCTGGTGGTGCAGTGAGTAAGAGTGCCGGCCTCGGAGTTGGGATGACCCGAAATTGAATCTGGCCTCAGAAAATGAGCACCCACACAAAAATAATGACTAGCTGTGTAACCTTGAGCAAGTTACTTAACCCCAATTGCCAAAAAAAAAAAAAGAGATCATCGCAACTTTAGAGAAAATGTTTTCATCTGAGTCATGATGTGGGAAGTCAGATGGAAAAGTTTGAGAACTAAGAAGAGAAAATGGAGGCATTTATAGTAGACAGTTTTTTTTTTCTCCCATGAATGTGTATGTGCAAGGGAAGGAAGATATATAGTATAATAGTTTGAGGGGAAGGTAAGATCTCAGAAGTCTAATGCATTCATTCCATAAAGGAAAAAGCTAAGGTTCGGATAGGCTAAGCAATGTTTCCAAAATCTCAAAAGCAGTTGGTATCAGATTCAAAGTTTGAAGCTAAGACCTCTGACATCAAATCCAACATCTTTTTTACCCAAAAGACTTGCCAACTTCTATGGCAGCCATATTATAAGATGATCTTCTTTCTTGTCAAGTGAGGTGTTTTACTTGGTTTTGTTTTATTTTAGAGGATACCCTGGTAGCAGAGCTAAGAAGGAAACGGAATGGATAGATGTTTAGAAAATAACTTTGCTGCTATTCAATTGTACAGAGCTAGCATTGATTTTTGATATTTAAAAAGAAGACAAAAGAATTACTACTGGCAGACTGGAGACAATCTGTGGTCTTTGGGTACTATAGCTGGCCAAATAATAGAAAAAGGAGATGACCTCCATTCAGAGAATATTTTCATATAAGTGGATACCCCAGAATCTTCCTTTGGACATTTTTCATTGGGGGGGGATGAGAAAGAGTGCATTTTGGTATCAATGTCTGTCCCTCCACCCAACACAGAAGTTTGTGTCCAATGTCTGTGTCTTGTATTAATCCTGGAGAGAAGGTTGCTTCACTTTAAGGTTAAATTGGTGGAGAAATATTTTCAAATGTAACCTAGTCTATTTGACACCGAGTCTAGTCACCCAGAGCAGTGATTGATAAGTTTAGTTATCGGATAGTGGAAACCAGAAGAAAAGGGTGAACATTTCAAATGAAAATAGTCAGTTAAGTAGCAGGATCCAAAGATAACATTGTCATATTTGGGGAAATATAGTTTAATAATGTGGGATCTAGGTTTATAAATAAATAAAAACATACATGCATATATATGTATATATATGTGTGTGTATATATATATATGCATGTATATTTTTATATATATACATATACATATATGTATGTGTGTGTGTGTGTGTGTGTGTGTGTGTGTGTGTGTGTGTGTGTGACAAACAGAGGCAACAGTCCAAAAATAATGTGCCCAGACAAGTTTGAGTTCAGGCAGTATCATAGTTTGATGGAGTCGACTCAGTGATCATCCCATAAGCTATTTTGAATCCTAGCATTTGGGGTTAATACATTCTACCTCCATTTCTTTTAAGATGGCTTCAGCCTTGGACAGATCACTGATACTGCTAATGTTCCTCATATCAGAAACAGCTGTCCTAACACAGCTGTAGACACTAGCCAATATTGTAAAGATAAGAGAAAATCCAAAGTAGTTGGAAATATTGTGATGCTGAATGTATTGAACAAATTGCATATTACAAATATCATATATATGCACATATAATACTTTTATATTTCACTATCCATTTACTATTATCAAATGTCAAACAGCTGACAATATAATTACATTTTACTTAGTGTAACAACTTTGGGACCAATAAAAGTAATACACCAATGCATTGTTTTAAACTGTCAAATTAAGTAGACCTGCACTTAACTGTGAAATATTTTTTTAATTAAACAAATGCTTTATTAACTTCTGGTTTACATCATTCATTTCCACCAGATTATGAGTTACATTTTTTTCCCCATTTTCCCCTACCCACCACCCCAGAATAGCAGTCCCACTAGATATCCCCTCATCCAATCTGCTCTCTCCCATATCTTCTCCCATACCCCCTTCGACTTTGCCATTAGGGCAAGGTGAATCTCTGAGCCCCACTGCCTGGACATCTTCTGAAACATTTAATTTTAAAACTTTGATTTTCAGATCCATTCCCTTTCTCCCTTGTCACCCACTCCCTCTGAGAAGATAAGCAATTCAGTATGTGTTGTACATGTATATCTATGCAAAACATTACCATAGTAGATATATTGTAAAAGACTGCTTATATTTCCCTCCCACCTGTCTCACCTCCCACCTGGTCCATTCCCTACTTTGATCCTGTCCCTCTTTGATAGTGGGTACTTCTAACCTCCCCTCTCCCCAGAATGCCCACCCCTCCATCATCCCCCCTCTCATCCCCCTTTCCCCTACTCAGGAGAGTGGGTGAGGGTAAGATATTCCATTTAGTATGTATGTGATTCTCTCCTTGAGCCAACTTCAATGAGAATATGCTTTTGCCTTTTTGCCTTCCTGTTCTTCCCCTCCCCTGCAACTACTTCCCCTTGCCTCTTCTACATGAAATAGTTTGCCCTACCCTGTCTCTCTCCATCTCCTCTTGCCACTTTCCTCTCTCACCTCTTGACTTCACCCCTTAAGAATCATCCCTTCCTTGGGGCGGCTAGGTGGCGCAGTGAGCAGAGAGCCAGCCCTGGAGCCAGAAGGACCCGAGCTCGGATCCGGCCCCAGACACCCAACACACAAACAAAAACCCAGCCACATGAACCTGGGCAAGTCACCCAACCCCAATTGCCCTCCAAAAAAGAAATAATAATCATCCCTTCCCATCAAATTCAACCTGTGCCCTCTATCCATGTATACCTGTGAACATATGCCGTGTAACCTTCTTCAATTATTTTCATAATGAGAAAGGTTTCATCAAACACAGTTATTGTTTTTCCATGTAGGACTGTAAATAGTCCAACTTTGATAAGTTCCTTTTGATTTCTTTTCCTTGACTACCTTCTCAAGCATCTCTTGCTTCTTGTGTCTGAATGTCAAATTTTCTATTCAACTCTGGTTTTTTCATCAAGAATGCTTGAAAGTCCTCTAATCCACTGAATGACCATATTTTCCCCTGAAACGAGATACTCAGTTTTGCTGGGTAGGTGAACCTTGGGTTCATTCCCAGCTCTTTTGCCCTCTGGAATATCATATTCCATGCCCTTCTATCCCTCAATGTAGAAGCTGCCAGGTCCTATGCTATTCTGATTGTGTTTCGACAATATTGAAATTGTTTCTTCCTGGCTGATTGTAGTATTTTCTCCTTGATCTGGGGATTCTGGAACCTGGCTATAATATTCCTGGGAGTTTTCTTTTGGGGATCTTTTTCAGAAGGTGATCTGTGGATTCTTTCAACCTCTATTTTGCCCTCCAGGTCTAAAACATAAGGGCAATTTTCCTTGAGAATTTCTTTAAGGATGATTTCTAGGTTCTTTCTTTGATCATGGCTTTCAGGTAGTCCAGTAATTTTTAAATTATCTCTTCTGGATCTATTTTCCATGTCAATGGTTTTTCCCATGAGGTATTTCACATTGCCTTCTAATCTTTCATTTGATTGGATCTGCTTAACTGCATCTTGATTTCTCATAAAGTCACTAGCTTCCATTTGCTCCAGTCTACCTCTGAAGGAATGAATCTCCTCAGTGAGCTTTTGAGATTCTTTTTCCATCTGGCAAATTTGACTTTTTAAGGCATTCTTTTCCTCATTGCCTTTCTGAGCCTCTTTTGCCATTTGAGTTAGTCTATTTTTAAGGTGTTATTTTCCTCAGTCAGGCTGTTGACTGTCATTTCATACTTTTCTTGCATCTTTTTCATTTCTCTTCCCAAATTTTCCCCCACTTCTCTTATCTGCTTCTTAAGGTCCTCTATGGCCTGTAGCCAGCTTGTATTTTCATTTGGGGCTTTTGGGGCAGGAGTTCTGACCTCACAGTCCTCCTCCATGCTTTGAGCCTCTTTGCCCCTAAAATAGGAGTCCAGTGTTGAGCCCCTAAAATAGGAGTCCAGTGTTGAACTTTTCTGTTTATTTTGTTTCATTTGCCTAGGCATATTGCCACTTAATTACTTAATTTTGGGGGCTTGTTGCCACAGTAGGACTCTGCCACCAGACAGAGGAGCTTCCGCCCAAACGTGGGGTCTTCACAACTTCTGCCAGTTGGGTGGCCTCTGTAAAGCCTCCACCCACTCTGGCAAGTTGGATACCCACCCCAAACTTCCCCCCCAGACCACAATCCAGATCCAGGCAGTTTAAAGCAAAAGCAATTGACCCCCAGACTGATTGCTGGATCTTCCTACAGTTTGCAGACCAGGAGCTAGAGCCACTACTGACACTGCAAAAATGGCTTCTGTGCAGCTGTTTCTTCAGCGGTTTTTTGCCCCCAGGGGAGGAAGCCACATGTTCCCCAAAAACTGGTCCCAAAGTCCATAGGGCACTAACCTCTCACTTTGTCCTAGGCATGTCTGTGCTGATAATTCTGGAATTGCCACAATTGCTGGTGTTCTGGGGTTCCACCAGCCGGCTGAAAGCCCGGCCGCCCTGGGGCTAAAACCACGGGCCTGGGCTTGGCTCTGAGGGCTGTGCTGTTTGTTCCCAGTGTGCTGTGCTGCTGGTTCCCAGCGAGCTGTGCTACCTGCTCTCAAGAGTGCTGGGCTGGCGGCTCCCTGCAGGGCTGCTGGGCTGTCCTCAGCAGGAGGTTAGCTTCTCTGTGCTTTTCTGTGGGTGCTGTGGCTCCAGAAGTTGTTCGGAGCTCCCTTTCACATTGTTTGAAATTTGTGTGGGGCAGAGCACATTGGAAATACTGTTTCTACTCCACCATCTTGGCTCTGCCCCCCAAATGTGAAATATTAAAATAAAAATAGAAGTAACTGTAGTGCCTCTAGTTTTAGTCTAGAAGTAGAAGTTGTCTAGAAAATACTTGGTGCTTAAATTCTTCTTTGGAAAATTCTTTTACTTTATTTGGCAGTGGAGGGGAGATAACAGAGAGGAAAAAGAATACACCATGCTAGGAAAAGTTAAATAAAATGACAAGCCCTAAGATAATATTTTGGTCAAACAGTGAATAGAAATTGAAATATATTAAGTATACAGCTCCTTTGAATGTATTCAGAGTATGTTTTGAGACTCGTTCTCTCCATGCTTTCTTCAACCCATTTGTATGTTGTCTTGACTTGATTGACTGAAATGTTGGAAGACAATACCAGGAGATAGGCCAGGCCCTAGACAACATGGGGACACTATTCCTCTGGGTGGTTTAGCAATCTAGGAAATTAAGCTGTCTAGACAGAGGGTAATGCAAGTATCTGTTTATGATACCTTTCCCCTAATGCTAAGCTATGTGCTTTCTCTACCTACCTACCATGAATGCTGAAAACTTGGTGCTGATGAAGTCTTTAATTTGAGGTTTTTCCCTTTCAAGTGATACTTAGGGGTATTTAAAAAAAATTAAAATGTAAACACAATCGCTTACTAATATTGGTGATAATTAAGTGTGTGAAAGCAGAGCAAAATAAATAATCTATCATTAATAGAATAAAAAGAACTACCCACTCAATAAAACACAAGATTGACAAAATTATTATTAATGTTATCGTGTTTACTACCACCATTATTTTTTTATAATTTATTAGTTTAGTTTCAGTTAACAAGATTCAATTCCATAGTTCCTTGATTTTCAAATTCCCTTTACTTCCCTATCCCCTCCCCCCACGACAGCATATAGTCCAGTATAGAATCTGCAAATACATTCATATTAGACATTATTCCAATTACAAAGGCATATTGTACTAGCTGGGATGAAAGATGGTAAAGAAGAAATAAAACCAAACAATGAAAAGATAAAGATCATTTAGTTTGCTTCCATCAGGATTCAGGCTCAGTTCTTTCTAGTTATGTCTCTGGATGGTGCATTTCTCTCTTTCTTGAGTCTTTCGGGATTGACTTATATCACTGCATTGCTGAAAAGAGTCCAGTCTGTCATAGTTGGTCATCACAGATATGGTATGTCTGTGATTGTATACAAATTTCTTCTGGTTCTACTCTTCTCGCTCAGCATCAGTTTGTATAAGTCTCTCCAGGTAATTATGAAATCTGTCACCTCCGCACAATAATATTCCATGACAGTCATATACCACAACTTGTTTAGCCATTCCCCAATTGATGGGAACCCCTTTAGTTTCCAATTTTTTGCAACCACAGAAAGGGCTGTTATAAATATTTTTGTACATATGGATCTTTTTCCCACTTCTGTGATCTCTTTGGGATATAACCCTAGAAGTGGTATTGTTGGGTCAAAGGGTATGAATTATGTATAATCCTTTGGGCATAATTCCAGATTGCTCTCCAGAATGGCTGGATAAGTTCACAACTCCACCAGCAATGTATTAGTGTTCAATTTGTTCACATACTCTCCAGCATTTGTCACTTTCTTGTTTTGTCATCTTAGCCAATCTGACTGGAGAGATGTGGTATATCAGAGTTGTGGTATATCAGGAGAGATAATTTAAAAATTATTGGACTACCTGAAAGCTATGATCAAAGAAAGAACCTAGAAATCATCCTTCAAGAAAATCTCAAGGAAAATTGCCCTGATGTTTTAGACCCAGAGGGCAAAATGGAGATTGAAAGAATCCACAGATCAACTCCTGAAAAAAGATCCCCAAAAGAAAACTCCTATGAATATT
The DNA here is from genome assembly GCA_011680675.1 of Gymnobelideus leadbeateri. Classification (NCBI taxonomy): domain Eukaryota; kingdom Metazoa; phylum Chordata; class Mammalia; order Diprotodontia; family Petauridae; genus Gymnobelideus; species Gymnobelideus leadbeateri. Next base: position 127,292 of record WOXC01001778.1, read on the forward strand.
ATAGCCAGGTTCCAGAATTCCCAGATCAAGGAGAAAATACTACAAGCATCCAGGACAAAACAATTTCAATATTGTGGTAACACAATCAGAATAGCACAGGACTTGGCAGCTTCTACATTGGGGCATCAATGGGCATGGAATATGATATTTTGCAGGGCAAAAGACCTGGGATTAAAACCAAGAATCACTTACCGAGCAAAACTGAGTATTTTTTTTTTCAGGGGAATATATGGTCTTTCAGTGGAATAGAGGAATTTCAAGCATTCATGAGGGAAAAAACAGAGTTGAATAGAAAATTTGACATTCAGACACAAGAAGTAAGAGATGCTTTAGAAGGTAATCAGGGAAAAGAAATCAAAGGAACTTATCAAATTTGAACTATTTACATTCCTACATGGAAAAACAATAACTGTGACTGATGAAACCTTTTTCAGTATGAAAATAATTGAAGAAGGGTATATGGGCATATGAATACATCTGTGAATGTGTGTATATATGTTTACAGGTATACATGGATTGAGGGCTCAGGTCGAATTTGGTGAGAAGGGATGATACTTAATGAGTGAAATTAAGAGGTGAGAGAGGAATGTTGCAAGAGGAGACGACGAGAGTCAGGGTAGGGTAACCTGTCTCATGTAGAAGAGGCAAGGGGAAGTGGTTGCATCAGACGGGAAGAACAGGAAGGCAAAAAGGCAAAACCATATTCTCATTGAATTTGGCTCAGGGAAAGAATTACATACATAGTAAATGTGATATCTTACCCTGTAGGAGAGTAGGGAGAAGGAGGATGAGAGGGGAAATGATGGAGGGGAGGGCATTCTGGGGGAAACGGAGGTTTGAAGTATCCACTTTCGAAAAGGGACAGGATCAAAATAGGGAATGGACCAGGTGGGGATGGGATGGGTGGGAGGAAATTATAAGCAGTGTTTTACAATATATCTACTCTGGTAAAGTTTTGCATAGCTATATATGTATAACAGATACTGAATTGCTTATCTTCCCAAAGGTAGTGGGTGTCAAGGGAGAAAGTGAATGGATCTGATATTTGAAGTTTTAAAATTAAATGTTTCAAATATATATAAATGCTTTTATTAATACTATTTTTCATATAATTGAGAGATAAGATGTGCAGGCATTAGGGCACAGAGATTTACCTTGCCCTAACGGTAAAGTCAAAGGTGGTATTGGAGACGATATGGGAGAGAGCAGATTGGATGAGGTGATATCTTGTGGTTTAGCTTTTCTGGGGTGGTGGATAGGGGAAAAATGGTGAAAAAATTATAACTCAAAATCTGGTGGAAATGAATGATGTAAACCAGAAATGAATATAACATTAAAAAAATAATAGAGTGGTGGCTTTCTTGCCTCTTGGGGGTATCAGTCTTAGTCAGTACAATAATTCAGAGTTCAGCTTTATTGCTACTGCATTGTTATTATTTCCATGTGCATTATTTTAGTTATATGTGTATTTTTTCTTAATTTTATATAGTTTGGTGAACATCATTTCAAATATCTAACGAAGCTTTTCACTCTTCATTCTTCTTATATATCCCATAGCTAATATTATGCACAGTAAGATACTGATGTTCTTATTGACAACATATATTCCAAATCTTACTGTGGGTTATGTACCCACCAAAATAGATTAATTTTTCTTTCCTATCATTTTATTAAAATGCCTTTTTGTTTATAATATAAAGTGAATAAATGTTCTGTAGAGGAAAGATTATTATAGTTGGGGACAGCAACTTGGGTTCAAATCCTGACTGACTTTTTCATTTACTAACTGTTTAAGCTTAGGTAAATCATAGCATCTCTGAATGTGTTTCCTCCTTTATAAAAGTTAGATAATGAATTTTTCACTAAATCTTTCCTAGCTATGTCATAACAAATTTCTTTATTAATTAACCTTAAGCTTTGATAGAAATGGAAGTTTTTAATATTATTATCACTGCTATGACATATATCACCATTAATTAATAATACATTACTATTCATCACTTTATGAGATTAGTTAGCTGACACTTACCAGAGAATAGAAATTTGATGAAATGAGAAATAAAGAAGGTTAGGATTTGCGCATATAATATTCTGAAGCATTATTATTGCTTGTGACTGGTGGGAAGGGCTCAGTTTCAGACGGCAAAATAAAATGGGAGAGGCAGGGGTGCAGAGACAATAAGTAGGCATCTGAAAGAAAAATTCTGAATGAAAAAGGTAGGGGAGGATGAGGAAGAAGAACTTTACCTACTTTACAATTTTTTTAGTACTGCCTTGTGCAGGAGCATCAAGGAGAAGACAATTGAAAATTAATGGAGTGAAAAAGGGTTGCAAGTTTGTGAGCCATTTCATATCAGTTATCCAAATGTGACTCACTCACTGAAAAGAAGAGACATAAATGAGTGAGCTAAATGTAATTCAGCTACAAGTTAAGTGGAAGTAGAGGGAAAATTGGTCAAAATTCAAAAAGAAAAAACAGACAAGCTAACAAAGTAGACTATAGAAAGCAGGGAAATTTAGATTTTTTTTTCTAGAAAGAGTGAGACCAATTACTAATACTACACAAAAGTTAATAGATCCAATTTTAAACATGAAAAATGAGCTCACATAATTAACATTGTTTAATCCTTCATTGATCTTCTTTCTGTTATTATTTTCTTTTGAGATTCCTTATTGCTCATGGGATCTATTCTTCCTAGGGCCCAAGTCATTCCACAGTACATAAAACCTCAATTAACTAGCAGGTATGGAGAATGGCTTTTTCTACTTAATTGTTACACAGTCTTATTGTAAATCTTTATAAAATGCTATAGTGCTTTTCAAGTTAGGTGAGATCAAAATGAATATAACTTAATCTTTCTCTTAAAATTGGGACTAAAGGGGCCTCTAGGTGGTGCAGTGAATAGAGAGCACTGGCCCTGGAGTCAGGAGGACCTTTGTTCAAATCTGACCTCTGACATTTGACAAACTTATTAGCAGTGTGACTTTGGGCAAGTCACTCAACCCCAATTGCCCTCCAAAAAGCAAAAAAAAAAAAAATAAATAAATAAAAGTAAGTTCGGGACCAAAGAATCATTCTGAAAAGGAATCTTATCATTGTATATTCAGATAAACATAATTAAAGTTGAATCTGGACTGATCCATTATAACCATAGAGAAGTACATTTTTGAAATATAAAACTGATAGGTAGTTGCTAGAATAAAATACATCTTTGAACTGGTAGCTAATGCTCACAACACCCTGTGATCTACCTACCTTTGTACTTTTCTATTAAGTACACTTCCCTTCATGTGCTCTTTATTCCAAAGAATGGAATACCTATGCTACATATAATATTCTTTTCTTGGAATGTGCCTTTGAGGAGTATTCTCATGTCTAGTGTGCACTCCCTCTTCCTTCTTACCTCTACATGATAGACTTTTTCATTTGTTGAAATTAATATGGAAATACACACAAATACATGCTCACATATGTGTGTATACATGTACACATGTGTGTATTGCAGACAATGCCAGTTATTGTACTACAATAGTACTGTAAAATACAAATAAACATATATGCTTCCTGTCCTTGAGGACCTTACATTTTAATAGGGGAATGCAAATTATGTGGAAAAGAAAAGACTGCTGAAGAGTGTCAAAATAGTCCTGTAGATTTGGACACTATTCTGAGAGTTAGTTTTGGAAAGGGTAGAGAAAGTAGCATGAAGATGTCTGAGAAGTAGGTGGGGGAACTTTAAATAATTTGTTTAAGGTAGAAGATTGTTAGTCAAAGCCCAAGTTCTCAGGGGTTGAAGTTTTATATTCCCAAAGATAAGAGAAGAAGAAGGGGATAAGAAGTCAATTGTAATACAAAGAGATTGCATGGCTTGAATTTAAGGTGAAAGCTTGGAAGAAATGTTCAGTTAACAATTTATATAAAGATGTTCCTAATGACCTCTTCACTTTCTGATTGCAAGTGCTCTTTGCCTCTTAAAATTACTTGATATTAGTTTGTATATCCTTTGCATTTACTTAAGATTGAGCTTCATCTTCTTTCTTGCCAAGTTCAGTCAGTTTCATTTATATGAATAATCATTGTTAATTTCCTTTTTATGCAAGTGTTGCCGTCTTCATATTAGCTTTGTCTCAGTCAATATAGTTTTCAAACCTAATGTGTAAAAATACCAGCTCATTGTAAGGAAACTTTAAGTTTACAAAACACTATTTAAAATTCTAATTCAACCTTCCTCCCCTCCCCCACCCCAAGAAGGCATGCATTCTGACATAGACTCTACATATACATTCATTTTAAACACATTTTCACTTTCATCATGTTAGAAACAATAATTCGAAACAATATGAGGAAGCACAAGAAAGAAGAAACAAGAAACAAAACAAACAAAAAGAGAGCAAACATGCTTGGATCTGTATTCAGACTCCATAATATTTTACTGATTATGGATAGAATTTTCCATTATGAGGCTTTTGGAGTTGTCTTAGATCCTTGAATTGCTGAGAAGAGCTGCGTTTATTAATGTTAGTTGTCCCACAGTGTTGCTGTCACTGTATAATGATCTCCTGGTTTTGCTCACTGCACTCAACATCAATTCATGTAAGTCTTTCCAGGTTTTTCTGAAGTCCACAGGATTGGATCATCATTTTTTTTTTTAAAGCAATTGGGGTTAAGTAACTTGCTCAAGGTTACACGCCTAGTCATTATTTATGTGTGGGTGCTCATTTTCTGAGGCCGGATCTGATCTCGGGTCATCCCAACTCCGAGGCCGGCGCTCTTACTCACTGTGCCACCTAGCCGCCCCTTTAGGGCAATTGGGGTTAAGTAACTTGCCCAAGGTTACACGGCTAGGTTTTTGTTTGTGTGGATTAAGTGTCGGAGGCCGACTCCAAACTCAGGTCCTTCTGATTCCAGGGCCGGCGCTCTATTCACTGCGCCACCTAGCCGCCCCGGATCATCATTTCTTATGGAACAACAGTATCATATTGAATGCATATACCAAAACTTTTTCAGCCATTCCACAACTGATAGACAACCACTTGATGTCTAATTCTTCACCAACACAAAAAGAGCTGCTATAAATATTTTTATACATGTGAGTTCTTTTCCCATTTTATCTCCTCTTTGGGATACAGACTAGAAGTTGTATTGCTAGGTCAAAGGGTATCCAGTTTTACAGTCCTTTGGGTAAAGTTCCAAATTTCTCTCCAGAATGGTTGAATCAGTTCCCAATTCCAACAACAATGCATTAGCATTCCAATTTTCCCATATCTTCTCCAACATTAATCATTTTCCTGTTATGTCACAATCTGATAGGTTTATTGTGCTACCTCAGAGTTGTTTTAATTTACAGGTTCTATTTGATAGTAATTTAAAGAATTTTTTTTTTCATGTGACTATAGGTAGCTTTAATGTCTTCATCTGAAAACTGCTTGTTCATATCTTTTGACCATTTATCAATTTGGGAATGATGTGTATCTTATAAGTTTGACTCAGTTCTCTCTATATTTCAGAAATGAGGCCTTTATAAGAGACATTAATTGTAACAATTGTTTCCCAATTTTCCACTTCCCTATTAATCTTGGTTTCATTGGATTTGTTCAGGGAGAAATTTTTTCCTAACCTATTCCCCTGATATACCACTCTATTTCTTAGTACCATGTAATTTTGATGACTGCTGCATTATAATACAATTTAAGATCTAGTATATCTAGGTCACCTACCATTTCATTTCTTTTCATTAATTCCTTTGATATTCTAGTCCTTTAGTTCTTTCACATGAATTTTATTATTTTTTCTACCTTTGTGAAATATTTTTGGTAGTTTGATAAATATGGCTCTAAATAAGTAAATTAATTTAGGTAGAATTTTCATTTTTATTATATTAGCTCAGCCTATCCATGAAAACTGATGATTTTCCCCCAATTATTCAAATATGAAGTTATTTTGTTAAGTGTTTTGTAATTGTGTTCATTTAGTTCTTGGGTTAATTTTGGCAGTTAGACTCCCCCATATTTTATAATGTCTACAGTAATTTAAAATGGAATTTCTCTTTCTATGTCTTGCTATTGGACTTTGGTAGTAATATGTAAATATGTCTATGTTTTCTTTGTTTTACTTTATATCCTACAAGTGCACTCAAGCATGGGAAGGTTTAGCTACTGGAGGATGTCACACTGCATAAGCACAAGGTTTTCTCTGAGCTGGAGTCTGCTGGTTCTCTTTATTGTACCAAAGCATGTGGGGAGTTCTGGTGTTGCCATTTGCCTACTCCACCACCCTAGGGATCTGGATCTGCTGGTTTACTGAGGTGTGACTTTGCTGTCTTGTTGGGATGCCGTATTTCCTCTTCTGCTCCCCTTCTACCAGAAGAAAAAGGACTTTCCCCTTTAACCCTTCAGCATCCTGGACTAAAATACATGCTGTACCTTTTATTTCTGCACTGTTCCAGGTTTTTTTTTCCCCCTGAGTGCAATATTTTGGGGGTCTTAGAGTTCCATTAGGGAGAGAGAGAGTGGCTTACTGCTTCCTCCACCATCTTGGCCCCAGGAAAGTATTTGAGACTCCCAAAGAAAATTCTTGGTGGGAACCACACAACAAGAAGAATGAAAAAAAAAATACTTGGACGATTTCCACTTCATGCATTTAAAGAAAACTCTGAATAATGTAATATGCTTGAGCAAAAATTTTGAATACTCCAGAATTGAGCCTAAAGTTTGTATGTTAAATTGTAATAATCAAGCCTTCATTTGGGTATAACTTTTTAAAATTCATACTGGAATTATGTTGCTTGAACCTCTTGGGAATTTGATTGTTGCTACTGTTGGCTTGCTAATTTAAATATTTGTCCTAAAATTCTATAAGATTTTTTATTTCATAAAGACTGTATATTGTCTTTACCATACCAACTTTTACCAAAATAAATTTTCCCCACTGAAAAGTGATAAACAATACATTCATCTATGACAGTTTCCACACCCTCCCAATCAGAGTAGGTAGCTATTATTTTTGTTTTTCACACCCACACCCACATGCACATTTCTGCTTGTTTGTGTGTATCAACCACACATTACTTCAATACAACCTTGAGTTTTTGAGGCGGGAGTCAGGGTAAGGTCAAGCTTGGAGATGCTTGACCAAAATAGATGAAATTAAAAAAAATTGTTTTCCTAGGCATTAAATTCTTGCAGGCTGCTTATTTGAGCTACCCCCCCCCCCCACACACACAATGATATCATTTTACAATTTCCTATTAAAGACTATTAAATAGGGAACTTTTGGGGCAAAACCAAGATGACGGAATGAAAAATAGCTTTGCCAAGCTATTTCAATATTCCCCTCCAAACAAAGTTAAAATAATTCCCCAAATCAAATTCTGGAGTGGTAGTGCCAACAAAAGGCCAGAATGAGAAATTCTTCTAACCCAAGGCGACTCAGGAGGTTTGAAAGAGAGATCTATGGCACAAGGGTAGAGGCTGGCCTGGAGCTTACAATGAAAAAAACACAAATTGTACGATTTGGTACAACAGAAGTAGCAACAACTTCAGTAGCTCAGAAGCCAGAGATGGTAAGAAAACCTGGCAACTGCTCAGAAAGAGATTAAGGGGATATCTGTGCTAGCAAGGGACACAAGAAAAAGTAGAATGCTTATAACCATTTCTGAGACATAGTTCAAGGGTAGAAAAAAGTACTTCCATTAAACATGGGGTGGGAACCCTGAGAAATATTTTCACTTTTGCTCACAAGGATTCAAGGACATTGAAGCAGAATATCACTTCTGCTCACAAGGGAGCAGGGCTCCTTAGGACCAGTATCACTTCTGGTCCTAAAGTAACAGGGATACTAAGGAAGAGTAGTGTTTGCAGTTCTAAGGGATCAGAAACCCTTCTTGGATGAGGAAGAGAATACAGAATAAGATGGCAGAGAACATACCTCCTCACAGATTACATCACTTTGAAAGCAATGAAAACTTTAAAATCCCCAAAACTATGTCTGAAAACAGCAAAGAGAAAACCTCTGAGACTTTAGACAGTGCCCTTCTCTCAATTCAGACCCTGGCAAAAAAAAAAAAAAAGCCAAATTGTACCATAAATGTCAAAATCAAGAAATAGCATGGAGAAATGTGTAAGCAACAAAAAGAAAATAATATGACCATAAAAATCTGCATGGCAGTGGAGAACCTGTTTTCTCAAAGCCACATGTCACCTTCTAGGTCCTTGTGTTTGACATTTTTAAAGCAATTGGGATTAATTAGCTTGCCCAAGGTTACATGGAGAGTTATTTTTGTGTGGGTATTAAGTACCTGAGGCCAGAACAGTTCGAAGGTCCTCCCAACTCTGGGGCCAGCGCTCTTACTCACTGTGCCACCTATATAAAAAGCACATTGGGGGGCATTAATTTATGAAAATAATATTATAATAAGCCCTTCTGCATTGTAAGTTCACTTTGTGGCATTTCTTTGTTACTACTGCACAGGCACCAAATCTAGGGAATCTTCTTTCTATGGTTTAGTGGTCAAGCATTCTGGGCAATGTCTTGGTGGTGCTGCTTTCTGATTGACTGAGTATTTTGGTCCCATATGGAAAAATGGAAGGCTACCTATTGTGGTCCTGTCTGGGGCTAAATGGAAGTTATGGTCAGGCAGTGCCTGCTGCTCCATAGGGCATATGAGGAAGTTAGAATATTGAGTCTAGGGACAGTGGCTAGCTAGAGCCAATGGCTGAGTCAGTGGGTAGGAAATCATTGTGTGTGTGTGTGTGTGTGTGTGTGTGTGTGTGTGTGTGTGTGTGTTTGTAAAATACTCAGTAGGTAGGAGGTAATCTTTTAAGGGATGGAACTGGGACAGAAGAGGACAGGAAAGGTCTTGTCAGAAGGTGGTAATTGAGATCTATCTTACAGGAACTTTTTTTATTTTAAGATTTGAAGGTTGATAAGAAGTGCATTTCAGTCCTGGTGATGTCAGTACAAAGGCAGGAAAAAGTGGACACGAAAACTTTTTTTGCCAGGAATAACATGTTAGCTAATGTTGCTGGATTATGGAGTTAGGATCTGGTAGTATAACATTGGAAGATTAGAAAGATAAGAAAGGTCAAGGTAATTAACAACTTTAAATATGAAAGAAATAATATTATACTCTAGCAAAAATGAGTCATTGGAATTTATTCACTTATTGAATAAGATGGTAACATGTTTGGACTTCCACTTCTAGAAAATCACTTAAATAGTGATACAGAAGGTTGATTCAAGTGAAGAGATATATGAAGCAAAGAGAATGATTTAAAGTCACTTGCACTTCTGTAATCAGTCAATTAATACAAACAAAGAAAGATAACCCATGCCCTCATGGAGTATACAAATGAATAATGGAAAAAATGGAAAAAAAATTAAAGGAAGATGAAAAACTATTCTGCTAGGAAATGCCTCAGAGGAATGACAGAGAAAAACAGAATACAACTTGGTAAGAAATCTAGAGATGCCTTGGTAAGAAACCAAGAGATTCTAGCACCCTCCTTAAATAGAGATTCTATAAGAGCAGTTCATTTGAAAGGTTCTCTTGGGGACAGTATACTTCCAAGATGTGGAATTCCCGAACTAGCATGATCTACTAGGAGAAAGTTTAAGACATGATGGAAAGGTAAAAATACAACCTGATGAGAAATTAATTATCTAGACAAGAAATGATGATACCCTAAAGTAGAATATCAATTGTGTCAATGGAGAGAAAGGATTATATCTGTGAACTATTAAGAGAAAGAAATTAAATAATTTGGCAGCTGATTAGACAAATAGAGTAACTCAGATAGTGGAGATGAAAACAATGTTGAGCTTGGGAAGTTGAAGGATGTTGATACTATAGACAATAAATTATAAATTCAGAAAAAAAGGAGAATTTGGGGGAAATGATAATAAGTTCTGTTATGCATGTTTTGATTTTAAGTTCCTTTAGGCCATCGGGTCCAAAAGGTATTTGGTCATGTGATATTGGAGTTTAGGATAAAACCTAGGACTGGATAAAGCTGTCTGGGAATTATCAACAAAGATAGAGTTGAGTCCATGATAACTTAGTGAGATGGCCAAATGATATAGAAAGAAAAGAGAAGAGGTCCCCAAATAATCCCAAGTAGAGGAAACCCAGAGTTTGTAGTCACGGCATGGATAAAAGTTTAACAAAGTAGGCTGAAAACTACTTGTATAGGTAAGAAAACATTTGAGAAAATGGAGCCAAAAGAGCCAAGAGAGAAGATGGTATACAAGAAGAGAATGAAGTCAACGGGATAAAAAAAAAAATTAGAGAGTTTTACTTTTCAACTACTTTCTCTACAGCTTTTCATGTAAATCAGATCTTTAGTTCTGAAACTTCTGTACAGGAAATGGTACATTTTGAAGATTTACTTCCATCTGGTAGCTATATGATGGGCTTTAAAAAAAGTTTAAGTGTAAAATTATCAAATGGCAAGAGTTCCATGTGTTCCATATTGTTCCAAACATTGCTCCCCTCTCCACCACACTGATTTTCAGTTACTCTTTTAAAATAAAAGGTGGTGGTCTGAATAAAACCATATGTTCCACTTAAATTTTTGGTTTGTGGAAGCTATATGTCTCATGGTCTGTGGTGATGGTTAACTATCAGGTCTGTGCTTCCAAAGTCCCTCTTTAAAAGAATTTGTTGCTATTCTTATAGTCTGCCTTGGATTTTAATCCCATATTCCAATTTGTCAGGTATACCTTTTAGCCTTTTCTCCTTCTGCCTTGTCACCAACCACATTCCTATTCTGGTGGGGGAGGGGAGGGTGTTGTGTGGGGTAAGATAGTATGATATTTCTGGCTTCAGTATCTGAGATTTCTTTCTTCCTTCGCTTGCATCCCATAAACTTCTTGCCTCGATTCTTATTTCCTCTAGGAAATCTTCCCTTAATTTAGTGAGATATAGTGGCTTTTTAAAAATCTCATTCTAAACCACACCCTGAAACGTCTCTTTATTGTCTGCCTTACATTCTTCCCCTAACCCAGTCCTCTCACCAAGTGATGGTGGGACTAAGTTATACACAAAGCTCACGCTGCAAAATCTTCCCCTTACTTCCCTTGTAGAAAACATCAAACACAAAATACCATTTAAAGAGAGAGGTGTATTTTTTATTATAGAATGTAAGCTCCTCAAGGGCACGGACAATGTTTTCTCTATGTTCTATTGTGCCTAGTACACTGTAAATGCCCAATAAATATTTATGATGGGAAAAAATTTTGTAGAGTTTCCAAAGAGCATTGAGAAGATATAATTTGATTATTAAAAGAACATTATTAACTTTGAAGAGAACATTTATTTATACTTGACCATATTTTGGGGTGGTGGGTAGGGGGAAAATGGGGAAAATGTAACTCAAAATCTGGCAGAAATGAATGATGCAAACCAGAATTTAATAAAGCATTTAGAAAAAAAATTCAAGAAATGTAATGCTTTTTTATTATGATGGTTAATATGGACACTTCTTTGAAATGTAGTATAAAATGAGTTAGAAAATTATAGCAAGTCAGTCTTGAAATAAATTATTGCATTTAAACCCAATAGTATGAAACATTCAGCATCTTGGCTAAATTGCCTTATTGCTATCCAATTAACATATATGTACCCAAAACGTCCACAAGTTCCAATCATATATTGTACTTTAATAATAAAAATCTAAAAATGATATAAAATTTTAGGAATCTAGATAACAAAAATCACGATTCATATTAGCATTAAAAATTAAATTGTTTTATACTAATTTTTATATTACTCCTTCTTCCTCTTGCCTCCCTCTCTCCAAGCCTCCAGCCACAAAACTCTGGACTTGGTTGGAATTAAAGACTAGCTTCTGCATACTGCTTTATGGAATATTACTTATAACCACACCTTACAACATGAGAGCATATGGCAAGTTATTATTTAGAGACAGAAATAATGTTTATTCTAGGAAGTTGCTTTTTAGCTGAGGTTTTTGGAAGTGATTAGAAAACACATTCAATGAACCATGAAAAACATTTTGGTAGACAATGAATAGGATTGATTTTAAGTGATCTAACATTTAATACAAGCCAAGAGATGTATACGATAAATAAACAAAGGTATGCTCTCATGTTTGCACACAGACACACCCACATACTCAAAGAAATGAAGAAGCAAGCAAAAAAAATTATAACAGTATCTTTAAAGAAGCAACAAAGGATGAAATAATCCAATTGCTCTTGGTATTGATTATACTGCATCTTGAGTGTAACATTTACTTCTAGGATATCAAATGGTAAAGGAGTCTGACAAACTAGAGTTTCCACAGGACCATGGCCAAGTTGGTGGCTTTGCCATTCCATTTTGCTTACTGTATGTATGAGAATTAGTTGAATGATAAAGTGATAGTCTGGAAAAGAGAAAATAGCACTGGGATTGATAATGATTTGAAGGGTTGTTGTCTGCCGACCCCATCACTATCTCCCAGCCATCATTGTCTAGGGAAAGAAGCTTTATTAAGCCCAATGGGTAAAAATTAAAAACCAGTCACCAGTGTCATAAATGGGACTTCTTCACTGGTGATAGTATAGGGAAATGATGATGATAGCAATCATGATCATGATCATGATAATAACAGTAGCAAGTATTTATATAAAGCTTTAAGGTAGATAAAGCCCTTTACATATGTTAACTCATTTGATCCTTATAAGGACCCAGTGAGGTAGGTACTTTATCATTCCCATTTTCCAGATAAAGAAACTAAGGCAAAGAGTGGTTGGGATACTTTCTCAGGGTTATTAAGCCACTAAATGTTCAATTTAACATTCAGACACAGGTCTTCTTGAATCCAAGTCTGAGAGGTTACCCTCGATGTCACTTAGATGCCTAGATTTCATGATTCTATTTCAAGATATTTTAACATATCTATTTACTGTTGTATTGAATTCAGAAATATTTATTGTATAATTCATATTTCTTTTATGCTTTGCTTTATTTTTTATCTTCCTATGTAGGAAGGTGATACAGCAATGCAGAACTCAGTCATCATGGTAGATTGTAAAGTATCTATGTTAGAGTTATCATAAATTCCCTATATCCACAGATGAAAACAGGGATAGTACTTAAGTCTGCTAATGAAGAGGAAGAAAGATGAAAGTGAAGCAGATATAAGTCAGACTGTCTGTGATATGTATATAATTGGCAAACTTTTTAAAATAAGGTGAGTGTTAATTTGGGGGAAGAGGGTCGCGGATGAGGATGTAGAGCAGGGCATAGATTATTAAGAAACAAGGAACCATATGGAGGAAGACACACAGGTGAGAGGGATAAAAATGTTTGGATGAAAGGCCTGAGGATAAGGAAAAGGTAATATATATATACATATATATACACACATATATATGTATATATATATATACACATATATGTTATATACACACACACACACATATATATATGTTATATACACATTTCTATTCCTTTCAACTATTTTCATACTGAGAAAAATTTCATAAGTTACAATTACCATTTTTCCATGTAGGAATGTAAATAGGTCACCTTTGCTAAGTTCCTTATGATTTTTTCCCTGTTTACCTGCACATGCTTCTCTTGATTCTGATTGTCAAATTTTCTATTAAACTCTGTTTTGTTTTGTTTTTTTCATCAAGAATGCTTGAATGTTTTCTATTCCATTGAATGACCATATTTTTCCCTAAAACATTATACTCAGTTTTGCTGGGTAGGTGATTTTTTTTTTTAAATCCAAGATTTTTTTTATTTTTATTTTTTTAGTCACTTATGCCATGAATTCATAGGGGATTGGTTCCAACAGCTCAGGTTCCTTGCCATTGGTTCTCACAAAGTGTGCTTCTCTGGGTGGAGCAGGCTGGCGTTTCAGTTGAACCTAAGTGCCTTTTTCTTTGGCTTCCTTCTTCTTCTGATCATTTTCCTTTACCCGCTTCAGGAAGCGATCTCTGCTCTTGGAATGCTTAATATGCTCAATACGAACATTAATTCTTTTGGCTAGAATCTTGCCCTTAACCTGTTTGTTTACAACAATGCCTACAGCATGCTGAGTAACATTATAGACGCGTCCAGTCTTGCCATGGTATCATTTGTGGGGCATTCCTTGCTGAACTGTGCCCATACCCTTGATATCTACAATATCACCTTTCTTGTATATTCGCATATATGTAGCCAAAGGGACAACAACATGTTTTTGAAAGGGCCTAGAAAACATGTATCGAGTTCTTCTCCTTTTTCTTTTTGTGTTCGTCATTTTGGCAACTCACTGGAATATGGCGGAGCAGGCAGAAAGCTGATTCTTGGTTTTAATCACAGCTCCTTTCAGCTCCAGAATATCATATTCCCAGCCCATCAATACTTCAATGTAGAAGATGCCTGATACTATGTTATCCTGATTGTGTTTCCACAATATTCAAATTGTTTCTTCCTGGGTGCTTGTAATATTTCCTCTTTGATCTGGGCATTCCAGAACCCCACTATAATATTCCTTAGAATTTTCTTTTTGCGATCTTTTTCAGGAGGTTATCGGTGCATTCTTTCAACCTCTATTTAGACCCCTTGTTCTAAAACATCAGTGAAATTTTTCCTGAGAATGGCTTGAAGGATTATTTCTAGGTTCTTTTTTGATCATGCCTTTCAGGTACTTCAATAATTTTTAAATTATCTCTCCTGGATCTACTTTCCAGGACAGTGGTTTTCCCAATGAGATATTTCACATTGCTTTCTATTTTTTTATTTGTTTGTATCTTTTTAATGGAAACTTGATTTCTTATAAAGTCACTAGCTTCCATTTGCTCCAATCTAATTCTGAAGTAATGATTATCCTCAGTGAGATTTGGGGATTCTTTTTCCATCTTGCAAATTGGGCTTTTCAAGGCATTCTTCTCCTCATTGCTTTTTTGAGCCTCTTTTGCCACTTGAGTTAGTCCATTTTTAAGGTGTTATCTTCTTCTGTCAAGTTGTTGTCTCTCATTTCATAATTTTCTTGTATCGTTCCCATTTTTCTTCCCAATTTTTCATATACTTTTCTTATTTGGTTTTCAAAATCCTTTTTAAGACCCTCTATGTTCTGTAACTAAATCATATTTTCCTTGAAAGCTTTTGGTTTAGGAGTACTGCCTTTTCTGTCTTTCTCTTGTTCCATGCTTTGATGCTTTTTGTCCCCAAAATAGGATTGTAAATTTGAGTTGCTCTGCTTCCTTTGTTTCCCTAGTTTGCTCATATTGCCACTCAGTTTCTTGACTTTTGAGCTTTTTGCCACAGTAGGACTCTGCTACCAGACAGGGGAGCTTCATCCCAAATGCTGGTATTTTCTCAGATGCTGAATCTGTTATTTGGATGCTCTCTCTGAAGCTTCAGCATGGTCTGAAAGCTCTTCATGCACCCCAGGACCTCTACCCTAGCCCACAATCCAGATCCAAGCAGGGAAAAGGAAGAGCAATTACCCCTCAGACTGGTGGCTTGGTCCTCCTAGCGTCTACAAGCCAGGGGCTGAAGCTGCCATGTCTTGGTGGTTTCATAGCCATGGAGCCTCATTGGCTTCCCCCTCCAAAGAGTAAAGCCAGACCACACTCCCAAACAACCAGTTAACAAAGTCAACACTGCACTGACCTCTCACTTCGTGTTTAGAATACTTTCAAGCATTCTTGATGAAAAAACCTGAACTGAACAAAAAAATTAGACTTTCAAGTACTAGAACTAAGAGAAGCTTGAGAGAGCAAGTAGGAAAAATAAATCATAAAGAACTTATTAAATTTGAACTATTTAGATTCCTCCATGAAAAAATGATAATTGTTAATCACAAGATTTTTCTCAATATGGGATAGTTGAAATTAATATATATTTATATATACATATACTTAAATATATATGTATGTAGGTATAGGAGTATATATGTGTATATAAATATATTTGAGAATATGGGCATATACATATATATTCATGTGCACATAAATAGAGGGCACAGGATGAGTTGAATGTGAAGGGATGATATCTAAAATATAAAATTAAGAGGTGAGAGAGGAAATTTTTGGGAGAAGGAGAAAGGGAGAAATAATTTAGGGTAAATTATCTCATATAAAAGAGGGAAGAGAAAACTCTTTTAATGCAGGGGAAGAGCAGGAATGTGAATGGGAAGGGGACAAAATTATCCTCATTGAATTTGGCTTAAGGAAGGAATAACGTACACACTCAATTGGGTATCTTATCCTACAGGAAAATAGATGGGTGAGGGATAAGAGGGGGAATGATAGAAGGGATGGAAGATTGGAGGAGAGGGTAGATAGAAACATTTTTGAAAAGGGATAGGGTCAAAGGAGAAAATAGAATATGTGGGGGTGCAGGATAGAATGGAGAGTAATATAGTTATTCTTTCAAAATACAACTACTATGGAAATTATTTGGGTAACTACACAAGTAAAATCTCTATTGAATTGCTTATCTTCCCATTGTGGGCATGTAAGGAGGGAAGAAGGGAAAAAATCTGGAACTTAAAGTTTAAAAATAAAAAGCTAAAATAATTGTTTTTACATGCAACTGGGAAGTAAGATATACAGGTAACAGAGTATAGGAATCCATCTTGCCCTACTAGAAAGTTGTGTGTGTGTGGGGGGGCAGTGATAGGAGGATAGAAGAGACAATAGATTGTAGTAAGGTGTATTCAGTAGGCTTGCTATTTTGGGGTGGAGGGTAGGGGAAAGATGGGGAGAAAAATTTGTAATTCAAAACCTTGTGGAAATGGATGTTGAAAACTAAAAATAAATTTATATATATATATATTTAAATGCCCAGTATATTGCTGAAATCCTGCATCAGTTTTGACCCGTCTAGAAATCTGTAACCAAAAAATAAATAAAGACATGAATAAAAGTGACATTAGGTTGGCATCACATTCTTAATGAAGTCATGTAAACTTCACTTCCTTTCCTAAGGCCCTGAAAACTAGATGATTACTAATTATTTTTCCAAGTGATTCAGGTATCTAAGTCAGGATTATTGATCTACATATTGAAGAAACTACTTTTTTTCTTCTTTAAAAATGAGGTAAGTTTCAGTCTGCACTTTAATTACATATCTATTTTTCTTAATTACTCAAAGGCACATAACATTCTTTTAAAACTGTATTTTCCCACAAATTTTGGTATGTTGTTTCATTATTATCATTCTCTTGAATGAAATTATTGATTGTTTCTATAATTTCTTCTTTGACCCACCAATTTTTTAGGATTAAATTGTTTAGTTTCCAATTAGTTTTTAGTCTATCTTTCCATGGCCCTTTATTGCATATAATTTTGATTGCATCATGATCTGAGAATGATGCGCTTACTATTTCTGCCTTTCTGCACTGGATTGTGAGGTTTTTATGCCCTAGTACATGGTCTATTTTTGAGTATGTACCATGCACTGCTGAGAAGAAAGTAAATTCCTTTTTCTCCCCATTCAGTTTTCTCCAGAGATCCATCATATCTAGTCTCTCTAAGATTCTATTCATCTCCTTAACTTCTTTCTTGTTTATTTTGAGGTTAGATTTATCGAGTTCAGAGAGGGGGAGATTAAGGTCCCCCACTAGTATAGTTTTGCTATCTATGTCTTCCTCTAATTCCTTTAACTTCTCCTCTAGGAATTTGGATGCTATACCACTTGGTGCATATATATTAAGTAGTGATATTGCTTCATTCTCAATGGTGCCTTTTAGTAGGATATAGTTTCCTTCCTTATCTCTTTTAATTAGATCTATTTTGCTTTTGCTTTATCTGAGATAAGTATTGCTACCCCTGCTTTTTTTACTTTAGCTGAGGCATAATAAATTTTACTCCAACCTTTTACCTTTACCCTGTGGGTATCCCTTTGTTTCAAATGTGTTTCTTGAAGACAGCATATTGTAGGATTATGGTTTTTTAATCCATTCTGCTATCCACCTCTGTTTTATGGGAGAGTTCATCCCATTCACATTCACAGTAATGATGACTATCTGTCTCTTCCCTTCCATCCTAGTCCCTCCCCTGTTTATGTTTTGGTTTCTTCCTTCTCCCTTCCCCTCCTTGAAGTTTTCCCTTTTGACCACCCCCTCCCTCAGTGTTCCCACCCAGTGACCCCCCTTCTTAACCTACCCTCTCCCCTTACTACTATTTCCCTCCCTTATAATCCCTCCCTTTATTCTCCTCCTTTTCACCCCCCCCTTACCCTCCCACTATCTATAGGACACAACAAATTTTTATACTTATCAGAGTAAATTACTCCCCGTTTGATTCCAAACCAATGAGAGTAAATTTCAAACAATGCTCCTCTCCCTCTCTCCAATTCCTCTATTTAATGAATTTATGTGTCTATTCACGTTAGATTCTTAAACTTCACTGATTAATTTGATCCTTCTTTGAACCAGAACCAGTGAGAATAGTGTTTAAATGATGTTCCTCTCCCTCTTACTTTCCCTTCTTCTATAGTGTGTTTTGATGCCTCTTCAGATGGCATATTTTACCTTTTCCTAGCTCATCCTTTCCTTTTTCCCATTACAGTACCATTGATCCCCTTAATAGTCTTTTTTTTTTTAGACTCCATGTTAGTGCATTCATACCCACACCCTCTAAGTATAACCCTTTTGCAGGTCATGATAATCATAGAGATTTCAAATATTGACAGTTATCAGCTCCACATATAGGGATGTGAACATTTTGCTCTTGTTGCATCCCAAGTAATGAGCTTGTGTTTGTGGGTGTGGGTATGTGCACTTCTGCATGTGTGAGTCTATGTTACCCTTGTTTACCTTTTTATGTTCTTCTGGAGTCTTGTAATTGGAGATCAAATTTTCCATTGAGCTCTGGCTTTTTCATTAGGAAAGTCTGGAAGTCCCTTACTTCATTAAACGTCCATCTCCTTGCCTGAAAGATTATGCTCAGTTTTGCCGGGTAGTTAATCCTTGGTTGTAGTCCTAGCTCTCTTGCCCTACGAAATATCAAATTCCAGTCCCTCCGCTCTTTTAATGTAGAAGCTGCTAGGTCCTGTGTGATCCTAACTGTAGTTCCTCGATATTTGAATTGTTTCTTTTTGGCTGCTTGTAGAATTTTTTCTTTAATCTTATAATTCTGGAATTTGGCTACTATATTTCTTGGAGTTTTCAGTTTGGGATCTCTTTCAGGAGGAGTTCGGTGAATTCTATCAATAGCTATTTTATCTTCTGATTCCAGGACCTCAGGACAGTTTTCTTTGACAGTCTCTTGGAGGATGTTGTCTAGACTGCTTTTCTCATCATGGCTTTCTGGTAGACCAATAATTCTTAGGTTGTCTCTCCTGGATCTGTTCTCTAGGTCAGTTATTTTTCCAGTGAGATATTTTACATTTTCTTGCAATTTTTCGATCATCTTGTTTTTTTCGATTGACTCCTGCTGCATCATAGAGTTCTGAGTTTCAGTTTGGTTGTATCTAATTTTTAGTGAATTATGGTCTTCAGTAAGTTTTTGAAGTTCCTTTTTTAGGGAGGTATTTTCTTTTTCCAAGTTGGTCATTGCCTCCCTGATTTGGTCTTTAAAATTTTTCTTAAGCTCCTCCAGGAATGCTATTTGGGCTTGAGACCAGATCATGTTTCCTTCTGTGGTCTCTGGTGTGGGCAGAGTCTATATTGTCCTGTGTGTTTTGTTGTTCTTGCCCTGCATAGTATGCTCGAATAGACTTTCTTGCCTTCCCCTTCTCCTTTTCAGCTTCCTTCCTTCCCATTGTGACTTCCTGCTTCTTAGTGTCTCAGGCTATGAGTTTGGGGCCTGATCCTTGACTTTGAATACCTCTGGGTGGCTAGTTTATGGCTAAGTCAGGGAAGTCAGTGAGGAATGTAGATGTGTAGGTGGAGTTGAGTCTGACCACTTCAGATTTCTGCCTCCATACCCCTGGGCTATAAGTAGGCTTTTGTTGGTGAGGTGAGGTGGGGCTAGTTGGGTCCCCTCCCTCTCTTCTCTTCAGATTCCTGGCTGTCTCAGTTACACCCTTTCTTGGAGATTCTCAAGCCTGAGGCTATTTCCATTAACTTGGGGTTTCAGTCTGGGTGGGAGACTTATTTGTGGGATGCACTAAAGGCAGTTCTCAGGGGAAGTTTTATATCCCTGAGTGCATACTTAATTAAAGCAGAGAGAAGGGAGGTCAGTGAATTGGACATGCAATTGAAAAAGCTAGAAAAAGAACAAATTGAAAATCCCCAGTTTAGTACTAAATTAGAAATACTGAAAACCAAAGGTGAGATTAATAAAATTGAAATTAAGAAAACCATTGAATTAATAAATAAAACCAAGAGCTGGTTTTATGAAAAAATCAACAAAATTGATAGACCCTTAGTCAATATGATAAAAAAAAAGAAGAAAACCAAATTATGAGTATCAAAAATAAAAAGGGTGAATCTACCTCCAATGAAGAGGAAATCAAAAAAATAATGAGGAATTATTTTTCCCAATTGTATGCACATAAATATGACAATCTTAGTGAAATGGATGAATATTTACAAAATCACAAATTGCCCAGATTAACTGAAGAGGAAGTGAATTACCTAAATAACCCCATCTCAGAAAAGAAATCAAACAAGCCATCAATGAACTCCCTAGGAAAAAATCTCCAGGGCCAGATGGGTTCACTAGTGAATTCTATCAAACATTTAAAGAACAATTGATTCCAATACTCTACAAACTATTTGGGAAAATTAGTGAAGAAGGAGTCCTACCAAACTCTTTCTATGATACAAATATGGTACTGATTCCTAAATCAGGAAGAGATAAAACAGAGAAAGAAAATTATAGACCAATCTCCCTCATGAATTTAGACGCAAAAATTCTAAATAAAATATTAGCCAAAAGACTCCAACAACTTATCACAAAAATAATACACCCTGATCAGGTAGGATTCATTCCAGGAATGCAAGGATGGTTTAATATTAGGAAAACCATCAATATAATTGAGCATATCAACAACAAAACTAGCAAAAACCACATGATCATCTCAATAGATGCAGAAAAGGCTTTTGACAAAGTACAACATCCATTCCTATTAAAAACACTAGAAAGTATAGGAATAAATGGAGCCTTCCTTAAAATAGTTGCTAGCATCTATTTAAAACCATCAGCAAGTATTATATGCAATGGGGATAAACTAGAAGCCTTTCCAATAAGATCAGGAGTGAAACAAGGGTGTCCACTATCACCCCTCTTATTCAATCTGGTACTTGAAACGTTAGCAGTAGCAATTAGAGAAGAAAAAGAAATCAAAGGAATCAAATTAGGCAAAGAAGTGACCAAGCTGTCACTCTTTGCAGATGATATGATGATATACTTAGAGAATCCTAGAGAATCAAGTAAAAAATTACTTGAGACAATAAATAAATTTGGCAAAGTTGCAGGATATAAAATAAACCCACATAAATCCTCAGCATTCCTGTACATCTCTAATAAAACTCAACAGCAAGAGATAGAAAGAGAAATCCCATTTAAAGTCACTGTAGACATTATAAAATATTTGGGAATCTACTTGCCAAAACAAACCCAGAATCTATATGATCACAACTACAAAACACTTCTCACAGAAATAAAATCAGATCTAAATAGTTGGAAAAATATCAATTGCTCGTGGCTGGGTCGAGCTAATATAATAAAAATGACAATTTTACCCAAACTAAATTATATATTTAGTGCCATTCCAATCAATTTACCAAAAAACTACTTTGTAGAGTTAGACAAAATAATAACAAAATTTATTTGGAAAAACAAAAGGTCTAGAATATCAAGGGAATTAATGAAAAGAAATGCTAGGGAAGGTGGACTAGCTATGCCAGATCTTCATCTGTATTATACAGCAGCAGTCATCAAAACTGCTTGGTACTGGCAGAGGTGTAGAGTAGTGGATCAATGGAATAGATTAGGTGCAGGAGACCCAGCAGTTAATGAATATAGCAATCTATTGTTCGATAAACCCAAAGACCCCAGTTTTTGGGATAAGAATGCACTATTTGACAAAAACTGCTGGGAAAACTGGAATACAGTATGGCAGAAACTGGGCATAGATCACTATCTAACACCATATACCAAAATCAAGTCTAAATGGGTGCATGATCTAGGTGTAAAGGATGATACTGTAAGCAATTTGGGAAAGCAAGGAATAGTTTACCTGACAGATCTGTGGAGAGGGGAAGATTTTAGGACCAAACAAGAATTAGAGAGCATTATAAAATGCAAAATGGATAATTTTGATTACATTAAATTGAAAAGCTTCTGCACAAACAAAGCCAATGTAACCA